>APFE030648084.1:0-69999 GCA_000404065.3 Pinus taeda
CGGTATTTGAGCACCAGATGCCGCTCAGAATCTTTGATACCCAACTGTGTGCGAAGGGTGTGAAAGATGTTTGTGAACTCAGGCACATCTTGGTCCCGTCCCTGCTGCAGCGTGGTCCATCTGATGTATTTGTCCTCATAGCTTTTGACAGGGTACTACTGCTCCTTGATGGCATTCTGAAAGTCATTCCAAGTGGGTGCGGCTTAAAATAGTGAGCCTGTACTTTCATCCTTCTGCTCGCAGTAGGTTTCCCACCAGTCCTTGACGTGGGGGGCTGCTTTGAGAAGAGCGAAAACAATCTTTTCCCGACTTGAAAATTCATGAACAGAGAAATACCATCTAGCAGATTTAACCATTTATCTACGGCATCTGCGTCTATTTTACCCTCGAAGATGGGGATTTCAAAATTAACTTGTACCTTAAAGGGCGTGGCGTTTCCAGAGTCGCTGCTGGAAGCCGATGCGTCACCTCTAGGTAGCTGCTGAAGGATCTGCGCAAAGCTATCCATCATCGCGTTCCTTTGCCGCTCGAGTGCTTCTTCGAGCAAGATTTTCATAGGATCTCCTGCCCCCTCGTCTTTCTTCTCATCCGCCATGGGAGGCCGTCGGGATTTTCGAGGCTGGTCTTGCAAAGGTTCGACCAGTTCAAGCCCTAACTCCTTATATCCTGACCTCGTCGGGGACATGCAAAGAAAAAAACGAGAAAAAGCAGACCGCTCTGATACCACTGATCCGGATTTAAATAGGAACGCAATAGATTACAGAGATAACCATAAATACAGAGATGCGATAACCATAATTAAAGAGATGCAGCGGAAATAACACTTCATTTCATTAATGGAAAATACCGAAATATGATTACAACCAGAATTGGAAATAAACCAGCTAGGACGATGGTAGCTTATCTCTGAGAAGAGATGTGCGGCTACATGTCTCTGAACTGTTCCAAACTTGTGTTACAATGAGGCTCGAAGGCCTATTTATTATTGAGAAACAATGGAAAACCCTTCACATTCCAAAACCGACCCTTAGAAGATGAAACGCCAAATTGTGGGCACCGTTTTGGGTAAATTGGTACATCAATTTCCCGGGGTCGTAACTTTGGCATACGATCTCCGTTTGACGCGTACAATAGCTCATTAGAAAGATCTATTCGAGAACTATCATTGTTGGAACGGCAACACTGGATGGACCCGTGTTGCCCCTGGATTCCCAAAAAACGTCGTTTAGGGCCTCAAAACGGCTCCGGAAGTTCAGGACCCGAAAAACTGCTAAAAATAGTAAGTTGTGCTACAATTAAGGAAACTGAAAATGCTAAAAGAGACAATTGTGGGGGTCCAAATGGGATAGGTGGGTGGCCACCAACATCCACCTGGATCAACCTGCTCTTTTACCCTCGTCCGTCTCTTGCCACGCAAAATATTCAGTCACTCGCTTATCAATTAGATCATAGTCACTCCGCAAGTCTACCAATTGATTAGAGGTTTTATCACTGATTTCACAATAATGACTCCACTGTGATATCTTTTGGCCCAATACTTCTTGCTGCTGTAGTAATTGCTTGTTCAGGGAAATGGACTCTGTGATGAATTCTTTGAGCTTAGGGTCACCCTTGTGCATCTCTCTCAAATCCTGTAACTATTTTCCTTTCTCATCCAAACTTTTCTGATAGCTTATCTGCATCTGCTGGAAGTCCTGTTGCAACTTTTCAAGCTGTTTTTGTGCTTCATTATTGGCATGGGCTTGTTGTAATTGTTGTTGCAGTACTTGTATCTACTCTTCCCTTTCTTTTAGCAGTTGTTGTACCTCAGATGCTTTGTCAATAGTAGCGGAGGCGTATTCTCCTGCGATCTGAAATAGTTTGGTGAGATTTTCAGTGGGATTGCTTGTGGGATCTTTACACAAGACGTCCAATTGTTCCGTGTTTTAAGAGAGCGTGCTTTCCAATTTCCTTTTCTTTCTTTGTTTTCTTACTACTGCTTTATGCTGTGGGCTATAAAATACATCTAGGGGAGGGATTTCTTCTACTTTTAGTACAAGCTGAGAGGATGGAGAAATAGGAATATGCTCCATATCCGAGACTTCGCTTACTGTTGCTGTGACTACTTATTTTATTATTTGTACATCGCTGACATTTGTCTTCATGGTTTGTCCTTCAAGATTGATCAATTCGTTGAAGGTTTCCCATTCTTTGTCTAATTTAGCTGTGACTGGTGGTGCTTGGATGACAAGAGGGGGAGGATTTATTTGAGGGGAGGCAACAACCTGCTGATGTAGAAGTTCTTTTGACTAGGCAGTATCATTCACTCACCCTTCATTCTTATCTAGTTCATTTCCGGATCTTTTAGAGTGTTCAGACACTTCTTTTTTGGATCTGGACTTAGATCCATTGGTACTTGAACTTCCACTGAGGCTAACACTTGGAGTTGGTTCTCTTGAGGGTTTTAGGCATAACTTTTCTAAAGGAATACTGGCCAGCCTTCTTTCCCTGTATGTTTTGAACCTTTGAAATTCTTCTGGGGGTAGCTGCGGTTGGGATGTGTGCAAAATTTCTTCCAATGTGTTTTTCTACTAAAATAAATCATCAAATAAATCTTTTTCTCGGAGAACACCTTTATCTTGACTGCTGTTGTAAAATTGTGGGCGACCTCATAAGGGTCAAATGGCCTTGCTGTGAATTTGAATAGCTGTAAGCACGTGATATTCTTTACTTCTGCAAAGGCGTGACCTACATCGAATAGTGAGAAGGCCCCACAGGCTATAGGAAACTGTGGCCATATAACCTTCGTTTTGTCTTTTAATTCTTTAGTTAGGCCTCTTTCCCCACAGGTTTGGTAGGCGATCTCTCGGGCTAAGAGTTTATCAGGGATATATAAAGGCAGGACGTGAGGGGGTGGAGAACTTCCAAAAACCCTAATATAAGTAAACATTTCTTTCCCGAACCATCTTGCGACAGTGAGGATGTCTACTTTTGCTTCAGGTGAGCATCTCGGAGGGTCTTTATCATACAAAATTCTATACAAGGGCAACATAACTCCATGACAAATTTGGTATAAGTATGGAACGAACTGAGAGTCCCATAACTCTTTGTGATAGACATGAATGGGTAGAGGGTCTTGTGCCGTCGACTTCCAACCCATAACAGGAAACTTAGAAACATAACATATTGCATCCATTATATATGCAGAAAGGTAAAAAGGAGGATAGATCCTCTGAGCCGTATCTCTTTTGGACCAGTAACTGCCAATGGCTGTGGCCAGGTTACCAGACAAAATTTTGGCCCAATCTACAATGGTGGCATTTGTGGCAGCATCTAATAATGGAAGCCACTCGCATGAGAATTTTTTAATATCTGACATTCCAAATATTCTACAGAGCATGGCAGCAGCAAAGCAGTATGGAGAGGTAAGGGAACCAGTACTGTACATATCGTGTTTGTCTTTCTTCAGCGGCTCATCTCTCCTAGACCAATCTTTGGTAGTTTCTGCCAAGTCTGGATTTTCTTTTACAAATTTCTCTGTAAACTGTCTATTGTAGATTGCCTATGGCTATGGCAGATGATACATAAGCTTTAAATCCCGTGCAGCGAATGAACCAATGAGTCCTTGACCATGAACTTTGAACTGTCTATTTTTTATTTCTGCGGTATCCAATATCCATTTGACCATGTCCGTGTATGGGAGGATTCTTGGCCTTGCTCCTATCCGATGTAAAAATGAGCAAGCTATCTCTACGAGGGATGCTTCAGAAGAGCTTTGTGAGCCTGCGGCAGCTGTAACCTCCATTACTTTGGAATTATCCTCTTCAAGCATGTTATACATGCCTTCCCACGTAGCTATTCCCGCGTCTCTGTTGCAAGTCATGTCTGTATACAAAGGTGCCATTTTCTCTTCTTCAAAGCTCGGGGCTTTGCTTTTCTTTCCCATTTCAGCCTGCGTATTGTTTTGTATAGTCCTCTACTCTCCGTGCCTGCAATTCACAAATGAGGTGAAATTGAATGACAAGTAAGGGTGATGGGAAAGTTTTAAATGCCACAGACATACCAAATATACCACCTTACGTGAAATGTTCTTTGAAGAGCACGCACCCATATTCTATTAATAATTGACAGTTAACTCTTTTATTAGCATTTAAAGCGCATAACCATGTGTCAGCTTATGGAAACTACTTTTCTTGAATAACGAGCCCAAGAGATTTGCGATGGAGCGATTTTGCGATTTTCTACCGCAACATCGCAGATCGTAGATCGCAAAATCGCAAAATCGCAGATCGCAAAATCGCAATATCGCAAAATCGCAATGTCGCAATATCACAATATCGCAAAATCGCAATGTCGCAATATCACAGATCCTAGGAATATTATGTATGACAAATTTTTGTTAACCTATTCCTTGCGAGATGTGATCTTGCGATCAACAACATTGCACATTGGTAGATTTTTTGAAGTGTTTTAAGTAAGTTATGTTGAATGCGATGCGATATTTGGTCATTATCGTTATCTCGTGAATATTGGGATCGTGTTTGTGAGGTGGCATCCCGCTATTTTCTTGCGATGTGATTTCCCTTGATAAGATAATTTTTACCTTATCATAAACTTAGATTCTAAGAGTTTCCAAGGGGGCTTCCTAAGCTTATGATGGTAACTTTATTTGCGAAAAAGAAATGTAAACACTACTTTAACTTCTTTGGATTTAATAACTAAGGGTCCCCCATTATTTAGTATTATTGTTAATACTAAATAAGGAGGGGGGTTGTTGGTGGCCACAACATGAGGATAAATGGAAATAAAGATATGTTTCTTCTGAAAATTCTGTGTTCCTTCTGAGTTATCGCGAATCTGACTTTCATAATATCTGTTTAATTAATTGGCTTATTGTATAAATGTATGTAAATTTGGGTTCATTTTAAATGCGCGAATCGGTTGCGCTAGTTAAATGTTTGCTTAAAGACCCTGTTGAACAGATCTGATTTATAACCGCATCCTCCAGTAGAATAGCGCACTAATAAGAAAGATATAATCAATCTCGATCTGTGCGAATACCGAGCAGTGCGGAGCTGTAGACCAGTGTGCGAAACCTCCAGACCATATCTAGACATCCCTAGGGTGCGGAAACTTGGTTCCAGCACCGTCCCCTACTACCTCGGGTGAGACCTCAGTCTGCGCTCTGTGGGCCGTTGCTGAAAGGGCCGGTAGCTGTGGGATTTTTTTGGCTAAATAACTCTTCCGAACCTGGGTTAGGCCCATATAAGTCCACACAACTTTTCCTAGGTTTCCTTTTGATTCCCAATTTGAAGAAGTGTTGACGAGGAGGTTGCCAAGTTGCTAAACTTAAGAGAGAACTTCTAAGAGGAGAGTGAAAAGAGAACAAATACCCCAGACAAAAATTCCATTCTTTTAGGATTGTAGCTTCATCATCGGTGGCTTGTAAATATTATTCTAAACATTATTGCAAGGTGATCAATTCACGGATATTTCCTTTAATGATATTTGAAATAAGGTCACGAGGAAGTGAAAAATTTTCAAATACTCTATGATTTCTTTATTTCCAAAGAGTCCAAAGAAGGAATATTTGGAGAAAAATCTATATGATGGTGAGGAAGGGATTATGAAAGATATCATTTCTCCAAATCTCAAGGGCGAGGGGAATGCTAGTAAGTTTGCACCTTAAGTTGTGTATGAAAGCTTCCAAGTTGTTCCCGGTGGAAATTGCATAGGATCATCCATTGAAAAGATGTTCAAGGTCTTCCTTAGTACTTTTTCATAAATGGAAGAGGGAGGCCTAGGGATGGCCCTATAAAATCTATTCTAAGGAGGTTCTCCCAATTTAAAATATTTTGTTTCACTGGAAGCCACCATAAAGAGATATTTTCAACCAATTTTTTTGGCTCCATATTGCCTTTTAATTTGTTTCTTGCGTGTGTTTTCGGAACCTTATTTGCAGCTAATAGGCTTCCTCGATTGTAAATGTTCTTATTTTTATATATATATCCATGTAAGCTTGTATAGATAATCCAAAATAGGGATATCAAATGAATAAATATCTTGGGAAAAGGATTCCCATTCTTCTTCCTTAGGCCTAGGCTACCTCTCCTCCTAAGGAAGTGTTTGTCACTAGTGGATCCAAGTGCAAGTTTCTACCCAATAATATGCTAATTTATGATTTTTGTTAATAGTTATATTATTCCTTATCTCCCCAAGGTTTTTTAATCTATTTAACTTTGGGAGTTGCTACCAAAATATTCCAAAAATAAAGCTATTTTACCATCTCATATTCCGTAAAAACAATGTTGTTGAATGAGATGCTTACCTCTTTTTTCCAAATTCCAAATAAAAGAACCTTGTTGATCGATGGATATTTGAACTAGTTGGTGTAAGGGATAATTGTTCTTGTATTTTTCATTCTAGATTAATTTAAATAATTCAAAACCTCCTTGAATCCATCTCCCCCATAGTATGGCCCCTAGGACAATACTTAAGGCAAGGGAATCTCTCAGGCCTAACCCTCCTCTTATTTTGGGAAAGTAGACTTTCTACCTAACAACTGAGGCCCATTTTTCTCTTGTTTGGCTCCTCTATGTAGGAAAGTTCTTGGAATACTGTAGATGGAATTATGAATATAACTTGGGGCTATCATTGTAGAGAGGAAATTATTAGAAAGGGAGTGTTTACAACACCAATTTGAGAAGGATTGGCCAACCTATAGGGTTAATAAAATAGAAGGTCCAATTGTCAAGTTTACAATTGAATTTTATTAGCAGTTCAAACCAAAACTTATTTCTCATAGAGTTTTCAAATAAAGGGGTTCCCAAATATTTAGGAGTTTGCTTCTTTGAAATCCTAAAAAATAGGAAACCTGTTTTTATATAGAAAGAGGTGTATTAAAGAATAAAATCTAAAATGTGAATAGTTGATATTCATACTCGAGGCCTTAGAGAAGTCATGTGAGACTATATGACAAGGCTTATCTTCTTTAATAGTTGGGACTCCCATGCACATTGTGTCATCAACAAATTGTTGGTCATATATGGGGAGATCTTCCACAACTAGTCTAATACCTTTCACTTTATGCTGAGACATTGTACCTTTCTAAGTGTGATCTAGGTCTTCCAAAACTAAGATAAGAAGGAAAGGGAAGAGGGGATCTCCTTGGAGGATACCTCAAGTTGGAGAGAAAATCCTAGAAGGGGGCCCACTAAGAATGGTAGGGAATAGGGAAGAGGAAATAAGGGCCTTGATCCAAGTTACCCATTATTTAGCAAAGGAAATTAATGAATTTGAAAGACCAACTTTAATTAGCATACTAGGATTTTTGGTACTTGTTGGAGAGTGGATGACTTCATGCACCACCATAATCCCATCAAGGATCTAATTTCCATCAATGTATCCCATTTACACCGGAGAAGTTAGATGAGGGAGTAAAGGATTGAGACAATTTTCTATGACTTTTGTCATGAATTTGTAAACCACATTGCATAATGAAATTTGTCTGTAACCATAAGGATCATCACTTTTGGTTTTTTTGGGTGACAAGGTTAGAAAATTTGAATCCAAGGTGGTAAGGATGGATAGAGAAGTTCTATATTCTTCCATTTCCTTCCATAATCATGGCCCACTAAAGACTAAAAATCATGGAAGAAGTCTAAAGTAAAACCATTTAGACCCAACACCTGGTCTTTTGGCATATATTTGATCACTACTTCCACTTAATTCATGGAGTTGTTGGAAACCTTGAACAATACTAAGAGGGGGGGTGAATCAGTACTGTGCCTTATGAAATTTTTTGCTAATTTTTACCTTTCTTATTTCAAACCCTAATTCATTCATCTATTAATAGAATAATGCATAAGCATGTCTATGCACAAACATGAACCATAAACACCATATCAAAGCACAAAACCATTGAAGAAAACAACCGTGAAAAACAATATAAATAATACAACATGCACACATAGAGACACTAGATGTAAGGTGGAAACCACAAGGGATAAAACTACCATTGAATGTTTTGCTTCGTTCTTCTTCTATTATTATAAAAAATATCTTTTACATAATCACTGACCACCATTAGTGTTCAAGCCACAAATTTCCAATCAAGCGAGCTACTACTCACTCCATGCCACTCTTTGTATGCAATTTGCAGGCCACCACCTGTAGGAAGCCACCACTCCCTTGACATTGCATGCCACCACCTATCAGAAGACACCACTCCCAATAAGTCTCACCCAACCACCACTGGATGGAAGCCACCACTCTCAAGTTCACAGGCCTCTACCTGAAGGATGTCACTACCTTGAATATGCAAGCCACCACTTGCCACACTGAAGGCCGCAACCTTCAAGCTCCTCTATGGACCATGTTTAAGGATATTTCACACTGGATCCACGATCTCTGTAATCAAACACTTGTGAGCATCATTTCATCCATTTTCATACTAGACTCACTATATCAATCTACTCATAAACCAAAATTTTAATACATGCTCTCCAATACAATATCCACAACAAAACTCAATCAATACATCATGCCACACAATAAATATACTCAAGAAAACCAAACCCTATAACAAAAAATTATTATAATCTGATCCTCACACTCATCCATAACAAAACTCTAGCATCCATACAAAAAAAAAAGCACTGAAGCCACAAAAAATCACTCTCTAAGAAAACCCCTACAACATAAATACATTAGCAATTTAAACTCTGATGTATAGTGTATATTGTGTTAGGTAAACTTGACTCGGGATAGAGTCAAAAGTTGACCAAGTTAAACAGTGATGGTTTTGGGGCACATGGTATTGTGCACCCATGGTATTCTACCCGTGGTATTATATGTAATGGAGCCTATAAAACACTGGAAGGACTTCATTGTAATGCAACGTCCTGGAGGTGAGCGGTGAAGGCTCACCTGGCCCGATTGGCCAGGGTTTTGGCCAAGGATAATGAAATTTCATTATGATCGGTTTTTCCCCAGATTTGGGGTTTTCCCAGATAAACATGTGTTCATGTGTTTGTGGTTATTGCTAGTTAATTTTTATATTTGTTCCTCTCAGTAATTCTCCGTAATTAATTTGTGTTCTTGGATAAATTTCTTAACAATTGGTATCAGAGCCATGGTTGAGATTTTTGGCTTGGTTGAGATTTTTGGCTTTTATTTTAGCCCAATGGACCTTCAGTGAAGTATTTATTTTGGCCCAATGGATAAAAGGATTAGCCCAAAAGTTTGTTGTTATTGCTCGTGAGATCACCGTTGAAAATGGTTAAAGAGATAATTGAATATAAATATGGTATGAATATGGATCAATGATGTGGTCAGGGTCTGCGTTGAAGGACTGAGATGGGCCATCGGGCTTCTGATCAATTGGATTTCTGCATGCCTATTTTCTTAATCATATATGTATCATCTCTTGGATTGATTCCACATGAAGAGGTTGAAGGATGAGAAGCGTCGACAACAAAGTCAAGAAAGTATGCAAAGAAACTTGGTTATTGTGTGTGGGACTCATGGGATGAGAAGATCTAATGGAATCAGGAATCGAACCCGTTACCTATTTTGAGAATGGATCAAAATCACACCAGCAATAAACAAAAAAAAAATTAATGAAGTCAAAATTATTGCATGTAATTGGGCATACTATTGTAAGACCTGGTAAGGCATGTGTACCCCTCGGTAATCACCGGTAAAGTCTGGGTTAGACCTAGGTGATAGGGGGGATCTTGGGTTAACAATACCCCAGGTAAAAACTCTGAGGGGGGTAAGAACTAGAGTGAGCGGGATTGTCTCACTTAGCAGGTTTGGCTGGAGTTAGTCAAGGAACCCCAAGTCAAGTTTAAGGGGGGAATTGTCAGGTAAACTTGACTCGGGATAGAGTCAAAAGTTGACCAAGTTAAACAGTGATGGTTTTGGGGCACATGGTATTGTGCACTCATGGTATTCTACCTGTGGTATTATATGTAATGGAGCCTATAAAACGCTGGAAGGACTTCATTGTAATGCAACGTCCTGGAGGTGAGCGGTGAAGGCTCACCTGGCCCGATTGGCCAGGGTTTTGGCCAAGGATAATGAAATTTCATTATGATCGGTTTTTCCCCAGATTTGGGGTTTTCCCAGATAAACATGTGTTCATGTGTTTATGGTTATTGCTAGTTAATTTTTATATTTGTTCCTCTCAGTAATTCTCCGTAATTAATTTGTGTTCTTGGATAAATTTCTCAACATATTGCAAAAACTACAATAATATCTCTCCTCTCCATATTAGTAGCAACTAGGAGCCACAATCTATGACACAAATATGTTAAACATATATATTTATTGTATCTCCATCATCCTCTGAAATATGTTCCAATTACGAGCTCTGATTGACACTCTAACTCTGAAAAGCAGTAGATAACATTCTCTCTCAACCCAACCCCTTCTACTTCACACTATGACATTTTATCAATGAAGAAATATGCAATCAATACAAAATGATAATACTCATCATTTTTTACTTTATCATCTTCTATAATAAGGATTACTTCAATTCAAATTTATCCACCAAGTACCACGTGAAAAATCCTTGTAAACAACCCCTGGAATTAACCCAAGTGCACACTTAACTAAGGAAATTTCACTTCATGGACATAACGCAACCGCAATACACAAAACTTGCATTATAACACACTTAATTCCTCAAAACTTGCATTATGATTGTAATGCCTTTTATGCTTCAATACCTATGTTACAACTCACTTTATGCCTCAATACCTATGTAATAATTCATTGTATAGGCTCTTACTTGTGTTACCATGTTTCAAGCCTACCTTCTTCTAGTAGATTAGCTTCAACACTCCCAGAACTTGTCCAAGAATATTCAACACCTATATATGCATATGATAACATCAACAATGCCTCAATACAATGTCATCAAGCATATGATCATCATGACAACTCATCCAAGCTTGTTGACATTAATGCCAACAAAAATCAACTCCATGGTTGACTCCTTAGGTACATATCCTAGGTTGACAAGACATCATCATAAATCTCGGTTTTCCAAACAACTCTGTAAATAAACAAGATCATGAGGGCTGCCACCACTAGGTTGAAATCAATTCCAACACCATGAGACAACATGCCTAACATTTCCCCCTTTAGAATTGATGTCAACCTACAACCACAACACCAAAACTAATCTCATTCTCCTCTTGTGGCTATCACTCTCCCCATTGACATCAATGGCAAAGGGCATATAAATATGGATGAATAACATTGATACCATTCAAATGTGGATGAAAAACTTATCAACTTATCATGCCAACACCATGCAAACAAATCAACATGCCTCCATGCCAACATTGGTCAATGTTGTGCCTCTATGCCAATACTATGCACTTCCTTCTGCTACTAGGCTGAACATGCTCCCTCTGAACATGTAATGAATCTATTAAACATCTCTCCTTGTTGTTGTACATGCTGTATTCTATTACCAATGCCTCGTCACATACAAGAGGCTACTCCACATGGACCAAAAGATATACAATGAAGATATTGGGATATATAGGTTTAATACATGTCAGTATGAATGATCTATAATGGTTGTAAAATGCCTCCAAACAACCTATATATGGCTGAATCATGACTCCTCTCTCATACATGAACAGCACTCACATGACTCAACCAATGACCCATAAGAGAAACATGATAGTACATGGCTACAACAATGATGATCAAGCCCACACAAGGCTAATAAACATGACATCTACCAACCCAAACATGACTGTATCAACTCTTAGTACTCAACATGATTGACTTCAACACATGCTTGAGATGATCCATGAGTCTCTCTCTTCACTCTAGGACCCTTCTACCAATAACAAAATGATGAAACAACCTATTACAGGGATCCATATAAGAGTACATGGCTGAAAATGATGATGTACAACGTGAAACATATGGTTGTTACATGATGCTCAAAACTCTCTAATGGCATGACCAAGACTCATAATTCTCTCCTAGATGTGAACCATTCAATCAATGCACCAATGCATGAGCAATTACAAGGCCGACCTTGTTCATACATGGTTGAAGCAATAAACACATTACAATGCATGCCAAGGGACTCTTCAATCATACATGACTTCTCTACAATACATGCTTGACACAATAACCATACAACCAACACCTCAATGATAGATACATGAATGATACATGGTTGCTCAAATTCACATACGATTGCTCTACATGACTAATACATAAATGAAAATCCATTATGCATGGCTGAATCAATAATCTCCTTCTATGCATGGTTGTACATGAAGTTTTCAACCAATTTTCATAAGAACCAAGAAGATATATATGGATGAAAAGTACCCTTTCACTCATGAAAGCATGTGTAAAGTTGCTACAAATAACTTAGTGAAAGCAATAAAAAAATAATAAGAAAAACCATGCATCAATCCCCCTCAGCTCATTTTAACTCCAATGAGCAAGCTAATCCTGTAGAGTTGAATGTGCATGAGCCTCATGAATATATCAAGTTTTTTCTACTCATATCCACCAACTAATTATGCTACCACCATACGCTCCCCCTAAGGCTATTCACATCACATAAACTTATGTAGTCTCTTATGAATATGCGTGAGGTAACCATGGACTAAATAGGGGGTTGATCACTCTACTTTATGGGTTGTTTCTCTTTTTTTCTCCACATGGTCTTAGGCTACTTATTTTCATTCTTCTCAGGTTTTCTATCAGGTCCTCTTGAATTTGTTGCTGCTTTTGCTGGATTTTCCTTGAAGAATTGGGTAGCATGCAGTCTCTCACCATATGGACAAAGTTGTGACATGTATAACCTTCCACATGGCCAAGATATGAAACAATAAGATCAAATCTCCCACTACTTATGCTATATCTATGAATCACATGAAATGTGCCTCTCCTCCATGGGATAGGTATGCAGTCAATGGCCTTCTATCCAAATAGGTTGCATGAGTAACAAAATATATTAAAACCATAATTATACCTAATGGCTAATTTCCTTTGCTACTCATATTGCTGCAAGTTCTACTAACTGGATTTGTAGATTGCTCTTTCAGTTAACTACAACATGTCCAAACTTGTGACAACTGTAACACTCTACCTCATCCATAAAAGGAACAAAGGGGCTTCTATTCCTTTGGAATTTGAAATATCTACCACAATCTTCTCTTGGAGTGAAAAATATTTTATGTGTAGGTGCTCCTTGAGGTCTTCTACTGCTACTTTCGTTGTTTGTTTCCTTATATACTGCCACTTTTTCTATTGTTTGCTATAGGATTTTTGGGATCTACATTGTTCTTCTTTCCAGCATGTGAGTTGGACTATCCCTTTTTAAAACGAACACCAAATATATTCAATGGAGATATTTTATTTTCAATAAAACTATCCAAGGCTACAATACTCTTCACTTGCTTCAATTGCTTGTTTTTTTATTCTACTTGCTTTCTCAATCTAGCAACTTCACCTTCAAGCTGTATAACTCATCTTTCCTTCTCTTTCTATTGGATGCTCATAATCTCTTCAATTCTTTTTTATTCTACCAAGTAGGTCATAAAATTGACAATCTCCTCCTTGAGCTATTTTTGTTTTTCATCACAAATTTGCAAGATCTTTTCTTGATCTTTGCATGTACCTATTAGTTTATTAATTTTGGCGGAAAATTTTCTAGTAACAACCATGGAAAATTCATACTTAGCTCTAAGAAGCTCAACATTATCCTCATCTTCACTAGGAAACTCAACAAGATTAGAACCATAACTATCCAAAGTATAAATTGAATGAAAATCATTATTATTTATAACTTTGGATCCATTTTTCTGTAATACCTCTGGTTTTCAAATTTCTAATTTCTTCAGATGATTGGTTGAACTATTTTCACTAGGAGGACAAGATTCTTCTGGCTAAGATTCTTGTTTTTGAGAAGCCTTCTTCGTTTTCTTCTTCTTACTCTTCTTCTCAACCTCTCCATTACTGTTGCTATCACCTTCAACGAAAACTTGCGGTTTGTCCCAAATATCCTCGACAGATTTTAGATCTCCTATTTTCTCCATGTCTACATTATGGAGATTCTAAAATATAATATGTCTCCCTTTAACATTTTGTTGGATTACATTAGGTGAATGTGGATCCTCGCCACATCCTTCACAAGCCAATATCCAAATGTTAGATCCATAAGAAAATAATTTAGTTTTCAATCTTTCATGCCATACCTTGAAATTTGCAGTAGTGATGACATATACTCCTAGATGATTCATTTTGAAAATAAATAAATAAATAAATAAAAATTACCAAATCTGCTCAGATCTACTCTTCGATGATTAAGCTAAAACCAAGATCCCTGCTTTGGAAACCTTGAACAATATTAAGAGGGGGGATGGGTGGTGTTGGTGAATCAATATTATTCCTTGTGACCAATTTTACCAATTTTTACCTTTCTTATTTCAAACCCTATTCATTCATCCATTAGAAACATAACACGTAAGAAGATCTATGCATAACCATGAACCATAAGCACCATATCAAACTGAAAAAACCATTAAATAAAACAATCACGATTAGCAACATAAACAATAAAACATGCACAAATAGAGACACCGGATGTAAGGTGGAAACCATAAGTAGAAAACCATTATCATATGTTTTGCTTCGTTCTTCTTCTATTATTATAAAAATTCTCTTTTACATAATCACTGGCCACCACCAGTGTGCAAGCCACAAATTTCCAATCATGCATTCCACTACTTTCTCTAGGCCACTACTTGTATATAACACACTTAATGCAACCCTAATACGCAAAACTTGAAATATAACACACTTAATGCATCAGAACCTTCATTATGGTTGTAACACAATTTATGATTCAATACCTATGTTATAATGCACTTTATGCCTCAATATCTTTGTTATAACACACTTTATAGGCTCTTACCTGCGTGACCATGTTTCAAGCCTGCCTTCTTCCAACAACTTAGCTTCGAGACTTCCATAACCTGTCCAAGCATCTCCAACACCTATCTAAGCATCTGCAAACATTAGGAATATCTCAATACCATGTGTCATGCGGAAAGAGTTATTTTTGTGGACAAACCTAACCTCCCTAGGAGTCTAAGACTCTCTAGTGACAAACAAAACAAACTAGAGCAATCCTTCTCTAAACATACATTATTCTATGAGAAACCAAGTGTTGTTCGATCCTACCTCAAATCCAACACTTGTTGTAGGAGTCCAGCCTTGCTTATCCAGATGAGCTCCTCCTTCACTTTAAGACCTGCATACACTAACAGTCAAACGATTACATAACACCTGAATATTTCATAAAACAAAGCATATTCATCATATAGACCAAGGAGTACATGAAATAATTCATTAACAACAAATCATTGAGAAGAATGGACTTATTTGTATTAAGGAAACAAAAAAGGAACCATTACAACCTGAGCCTGGTGTTGCGCAAGCTCCTCCCAGGGTCCAGCAAGAGTTTTCCTCTACTTTGACAAGCTCACCCACTTCCAATATGGCAACAAGAAAGGATGGTAATCTCTCCTCACAAGTTAACAATGGAAGTCCTAATTCCAGCAGCATTTACCCTTTGGAATGTTCAGCTTTCAACCTCCCCTCCTCTGGCCGAATGCCTGTATTTATAGTGTTCTAGAGGAAGTTATTCAGTTCCAACATCAATGGGATACTCCCTCTTTTGGATGGGGTAGCTCCTCTCTTGATGGGATAAGTTCCTCTATCATAGGGATGCATGAACCATCTGGAGGCGCTCAATACACGTCAAACACTCTTCTAGAAGGCTCTAGAAGTGACCACAAGTAACTTTTTAAAGATGAAACTCGCGCCTTTTGACCTTTACAGGGGTACGCACCCATCCTTTGGCTTACAGAGCGTACCAGTACGCAGGCACAATGAGTTTGGGATGCGTACACGCAGGCAAGGTAGAGAGAACCTGCGTACCCAGAGATAAACATGTTTTTAAGTGACTTTCTCTCTTTTTGAAGTTTGACATGAGGAGCAGAGGTATGAGGCTTGACAAGGAGGATAATATGACTATTGATGGAGCCATATTAACTGTAGATAGTCATGGTGACAAATTTCAGTGTAACAAGGAGGATCGAACCCTTGACCTCCCAGAAGACCAAGTTTTCACCAGAGGGGCCACACCAGATGGGCTATGATGGTTCTTGTTAAGATTGTGGATGACTTTGTATTTATGGTTGCAGGATTGGAGGAGCCAGAAAAAAGGGTTGACGGCCGGGGTTAACCCCACGGCCACCGGACCCCTTAGTTTGTTTTGGAATTATCTGACATCCACTACAACAGACAACCACATATGGTATATATAACCATATATCCCATGTATAAGCCAACAGAGCGCAAATATATACGCCACCAAAGTTTCATGCGAATATATGTTTCTATGTATGAATATTAATCCATATCAAAACACCGGAGTGTTGGGCAGGGGTTTCAACCCGGCGACTTCCAACGTTATATACCAACACCTTCACACCTTCGGGCTAACCATAATGCCAAGGGCGGAGTGGTGGGCCCCAGTATTGCAGCAATAATGTTGCAACTCCTGGGACTCCCTTCTTTAATTTTACCAACCCGATAGTTCGTAACAAACTTGGAAGCGACAGTGATGTATGCACAAGTACTAGCTCTTGCTGCAGCTGTCACTTGGTCAGCTGGCACAAGTCTGCTAAGGGCTTAAGCCAAATTCTATGAGCTCTAAGAAGAAGCTTTTTAACTGATGGATGAAAGCTAACTCAAAGGAAGCTAATCTACTTGCAGAAAGAAACTGAAAAGTTGAAAGGAAATGTAAACCCTAGCAAACCCTAATTTTACGAGCTTGCCCTACTGATGCGAAAAAAAGGATGCAAGCTACTGAAAGAGATGCCATTGACTTCTAGGAAGGTAAAATGCATGTGTCTAAGGTATCACTATCTGAAGAAAACATCTTTTTGTATTTTTGAATAAGTTGTCAGAATTACCATGCATGTGCTTTCACTGTTTTTTGACTGTGCAGAGGTGGATCGGCGAGAGGAAATGCTTGCAGGAGGTTGGGAAGGTTAGAGGAGAGCCTAAGGGGTCCCTGGTACCCTTCTAGAGAGTTTCACAGAGTTTGGCTATCAAGAAACCTCATTTGTGAGCTTCTACAGGAAGTTTGTAGGGGTTCTACAGGATGTTCTGGGATTTCTACAGGACGTTCTGTAATTTTTCTACAGGATGTTCAAAAATGGGGTTTTGAAGCATGGATGGAGGGAAAAAGGTGGAGGAATGAGTATGGAGGTGAAATAGGGGTGTAGGGGAGTTCAAGACTTGGAGGATGGAGTTGAGGAGTGGCACAGATGGTTAGATTTATTCAAGGAGGGATGAAACGATGTTGCACAAGAAGATGAGAATCATGGCAAAGTAAGCGAATGAGGCAAATGTAAGGTAAGGGTTCTAAGTGAAGGGTTAAGCAGGTAGGTTGGATGGAGTATGGGCAAGTAAGAAAGGATAACAGGTACTCTGCAAGTGGTTTTTCAAACTGAGCAAACAAACACTTATAAAACCTATGACCTAGTTACTTCACTCTAATCTGACCTAACAGCAAAAGGAAATGAACAGAAGTTTATTTGAAATGAAATACGTGAAATAACTATGCAACAAAGCAATCATAAACTGAAGCATGCAATCAAAACTGATATCAAGTTCGACAACTAAGAATCCAACACTACTAATTGCATGGTGAAGCAAAGACAGTGTTTTTGGTGGCAGCAAGGTGGCCTTGGTCCCAGCTCATGATTCCACTGAGGGAGAGGTGAGATCCAAGGTGCTTGATGGCCTTTTTCTAAAGATCGTCCCTATTATTGACTTATCAAACAAATCTGAACATGAAAATCTACTTTAATCATCAGAAGCAATCTAAATAACAAAACAAGATTTAAATCTAAATAGCAGATTTTATTCTAAGAATGCAGCAAAGACACATGAAAGTAAACAAAGGAGGTACTGGGCACTTGAGATGGGCCCAATCCTAAGAGCTACAGCCTCCTAAGAGAGATTTAGAGCTGGTGCAAAGCTAGATTCATCTTTATTGAGCAAGAAAAGAAGAGTTACATCAAAAACTATCCACAAGGGGAAGCTTGAAAATGTGCTGAAATGCAAAGCTAATCTACTGACTAAAATCGAACTACAAACTACCTAACTTCTGCCTACAAAGTGACTAACTATTGGCTAACCAAAATGAGGCCCTAAGCCCTCTTATTTATACAAATTGAGGACCCCAACAGCCCTCCTAAACTTTAGGAACTCCGCTGCCACAACTTGTAGTTAACAACACTTTTACTAGCACTTGCTCGGCTGCCCTTGTGATAATTGATTTGGTGGCCCTTGAACTCCGAGATGATGGTGGAGAATTCGAGGTAAGGGCCCATAAATGAAAGAGACACCTTCCTAAAAATCCTCTCCCTTGTTCTTCCACGAATTTGGTTGCCAAGTGCTCATTAAAACCTTTGATTTTGTCTCAAAATTGACCAAAACACTGCACAAAGTACCCATTAGACTTGTTGGCATAATGACTAACCCAATCACTCTATTAGCATAAATATAATAAAAAACAAGCAATAAACTAATGAGAATGGTGGATTAAGTCGAATTAGGAGGTTGGATGAGTCCATATAATTATGCATTTTTGGGGCTCATCACCAAGGTGGAGGAGGACTTGGAAGAGGTTGTGGACAGTTGATATGTTACAATTGCGGATGGCTAGGACATTATACCCATGATTGCACAAACCAAACATGCCCCTAGTGTTTGTATTGCACCTTATTTAATCATGAGTCAAAAAATTTCCTACATTAGTAGCTAGGATAGACGACAAAGGAGCGCTACCGCCTCCCCTGACTCAGAACCTATAGATGATGAGGTCTGAGCAGCACGAGGAAGATCTGAATGGGAACATTGTGCTCCGAAGTGGAATCACGACAGGAGATGAAAAAGGAAAACAACCAAAAGATAGTATTTGGGTTCACAAAGCCTCGGTGAAAGAAGCAGAGTTTTATTTGGAGCACACTCGGGAAACCTTCATGGAAGATAAGAAGAGCTTCGTTGATGCCTCCACTTTAGGAAGCTAAGATAGACCGGAGCCATAGGTGGACCCATCTATGATCATGAAATTCTTGGAAACATGTATTAAGTCACTGCATGACAGTAAGGTTGTAAGAGGATTATAGGAACTCATTAACAGATGCGTTGGGACCGCGCCAGGAGAACTGCGTGTAGTCTGGAAGATTGGAAAGCATAATACAAGGACGAGAAGAGAAATGAGACTAACTGCATAGATTGGAGAATATGAGATGGATCAAAGTTATCCCAAATAGGATTGGATGCAAATGTTCTACTGAAGCAAACATGGGAATGAATGGGGTGACCTACACTGCAGTGGTCTCCAATTTAGCTGCGAATTGCTAACCAACAGAAAATAATACCCATGGGGCAATTGCAGGGAATAACCGTGGATATTGAGGGAACGAGCACGCTGGTAGACTTTGAAGTGATAGAGATTATTGATGATAGCAATCCCTACCCCATCCTCTTAAGAATTGATTGGGCCACTGACATGAGTGAGTTGATTAATCTGAAGAAGCGCAATATGATTTTTTGAGAAGAAGTCACTACGTGTAATTATACCCTTGGACCCTGCTGAAGGATTGCGCTATACGGAACTAGTGTTACGGCTATGAAAGTGATGATGACTTGAATTGCATCTACTAGATAACAACATGAGAGTAAGATTGGTTAAATCCCACTGTGGATGGGCAGATTTCATGGGATCGCGAGAGCTCCTGTACTTCGGATTTTGATGAGGAGATAGAACGATGGCAGAATTGGTTACACGAAGTAACTACACTTAATTGTAATATGATTACAAGGTCACTGCGCTACGTATCGATAAAAGAAATAGATCTGCCTACTTATGATGGTTTATGTGAGGTAGATACCTTCTGGGAAAAATTTGAAAGAGAAGTGTCAGAAAAGCAAAACTTCCAGGCCTTGGACAGGGTACTGCGTACTATGCCCACGAGATGGTGGGGTATGCACAAAGGAAGCTTTGATGACTGGCGTGAATGTAGGAGAATGATGCGCATGCAATTTGGGAAGCCCAGGGTACAATTGATAGACAAGTACAATGGACAGGATGATCCACGTGCACATTTGGCCAGTTGGGCACAGGCATATGGAGAAAAGCCACAACCTAAATGGGTGCACCTGTTCTATCATACCCTCGATGTTATACAGATGAACTGGTAGATAGAAATAGAGCTTCACCATGGGACCGGCGAATGTAATATCCTACACGATGGGTTAATGATGACCTTCAACTTTGAGGACGGATTTGACTATATTGAAGAAGCACTACAAGAAGTAAAAGCCACCATCTTTAGTATTCTGTAGGATCCTATAGACTTGGTGTAGCCTGAATGGGCTACTCAGTTAAGTTGCACGCTGGAATGTTATAATGTAATTGTTGAACAAGAGGATGAAGATCCGCAGAAAATTAACATTCCGGAGGTAGAAGGCCAACACAAGGTTCAAGGACCACAAATTGAGAACCCTAACATAACCGCGACAGTGAAGACTAAGCAAGTGAATATCGGTACGGAGGTGAAACCTAAATTCGTGAAGATTGGGAACCTATTGGAACACGTGGTTTGCAGACAAGGGCTAATGGTAGATCCTGCGAAGATCACAGTGATTCTGAATTTGGAAGCACCACGCAGTGTGAAATAGTTGCACGCTACTTTGGGACATACGGGGTACTATATAAAGTTTATCAAAGGTTATGCCCAGATCACCGCACTGATGGAAAAACTATTGAAGAAGGATGTCACATTCTGTTGGGATGATAACTGTAAGAAACGCCTAGATATATTAAAGGAAAATATGGTTACTGCGTTGATTCTTGTCTTCCCAAACTAGAAGAAAGAGTTTCATGTTCATGTTGATGCATCGTGTATAGCGTTGGGGGTAGTACTAATGCAAGATGATGTGGAAGGCTTGGATCATCCTATCGCGTTGGTGAGTCGCAGATTATCTAAAGCAAAAAATAACTATTCCACCAGTAAATGCGAGGGACTGGCTATGGTGTATGCGCTCCAGAAGTATCGACACAACCTGCTAGGGGGTCACTTCAAGATGTATACAAATAATTCCACATTGAAGTACTTGGTCAATAAGCCTGGGTTGGGGGGCAGATATGCAAGTGGATTTTATTATTCCAAGAATATGATTTTGAAGTTGTTGTGAAGCCTAGATGATTGAATGCGAGATGATATCACTTGTCGCACATTGAGACAAGGAAGGAACCTACTAGTTTGGAGGAGGGACTACCCGACGCGTAGATTTTTGTTGTGCATGTAGAAGATGGACATTTTGAAGATATAATTCACTTTTTAACAATTGAAACTGCATCAGAAGCATACTCTATCCAGTAGAAGAAGGAACAAGTGGTGCGCACGGCAGATATCTCTGTCATTGCATGGAATCTATACAAGATGGGGAATGATGAGATACTGCAAAGGTATGTACCTGAGTTTGAACAAAGCAGCATCCTCACGAACGCCCATGGCAGCACAATGGGAGGACATTATGCAGGGAGAGAAACCGCGCAGAATATTCTCTGCACAGGGTTGTGGTGGCCAACCCTTCATCAGGATTCAAAAGCACATTGCAAGGCATGTGATGTATGTCAAAGAACAGGTGAACCATCGTATAGAGATGAGATGTCGTTGAATCCACAAATGACGTTGCAGACCTTCAAAAAGTGGGCAATTGACTTTGTAAGACCTATCAAACCTCAATGAAAGATAGGCATTAGATATAATATCACTGCGATAGAGTACCTAACTCGTTGGGCACTAGCACAGCCGGTAAAGGATTGCACGGCCATGAAAGCCATGAAGTTTTTGTTTGAATGCATACTGACATGATTCGGATATCCGAAGGTCTTTACGAGCGATCATGGTACACTTTTCCTGAACAAGATGATCAACATGATGACTGAAGAGTTTTAGGCGTATCATCAGAAAAGCACATTGTATCACCCATAGGCTAACGAGACAGTAGAAGCGTTTAACAAAGTATTGGAGACTGCACTAACCAAGGTATGTAATGTGCAACGAAGTGATTGGGACCTGCACATACTCGCAGTATTATGGGCTTATAGGACAACGCAAGAAACTGACAGGATAGACACCTTTTAGGCTTGTTTATGGAGTGGAAGCCGTAATGCCTATGGAATACATCGTGCCTAGTCTACACATAACAGTGCTCACAGGTATGACAGACCGCAGAGCCCTGAAGGAGAGGTTCGCATATTTGGAGGAGCTCAAAGAAGAATGGTTTTTGGCTGGCTTCCACCAGCTGGTACAAAAGCAGCATGAAAACGCCTGACACAATCGACATATTAAGTTGTGCACCTTTAAGGTGAATGATTTGGTGTTTTTATATGATAGTAATTTTGATGAATTCCCAGGAAAGCTTAGAATGTATTGGCTGGGACCGTATGTTATTAAGGAGATCACAGATGATGGCACGCTATAGTTGATATAGTTAAATGGAGAACTCTTCCTAGGAAATGTAAATGGTAGTCATTTGAAGCCATACATAGGTGGCCCGACCATCTGACTAACCAATGGAAGCATAGTCTTAGTGCTCTAGGTAGCTGAAAGGAGGCACGGGACTATAAACTGCTCTGTCCAGGAGCTACGTGATGTCAGGACTGCGTGCAGTAGCAAACTGTCACAGGGTCCACGACAGCGCGAGGGTAGTTGCACTACCATGCAGGTCGGCTGGAAAGTGACCGTTATAGTCACTATTCACGATGTGATGCTTGGTTTGAGACCAAATGGAGTAGGCTATAGGCATTTAAGGTGAACTTTATGGGCTAGATTTTTGAAAATCTACCGCCAATCGAGCATTAATGGACTAAATGTAGGGGTAACGGTCAAATTCAAATTCAAAAGGAATTATAAATTACAAAGGGTTGCGAGCAAACAACACTTGGAACTTTGAGAACTGAGTTTTTGCGCGCCCAGACATTCATGAACCCAGACTTGTTCGATCTTCTAAAGGCGAATTCATTGCTTGAGCAATTACCCGAGCTGTTCAGAGAATTATGGAATTACACTATGGCAACACCTAAGGAAGCTATGGATACCGAAGTGATGACTGTTTAGGAAACCGCGCAGGCCATTATGGAAGTAGAAGCCCCTGAAAGTGCCAGGATAGTCGTAGAAATCCCTAAATCACTGCACATGCCGATACCCAAGAAAGACAAGCAAGTTATGGTACCAGTCTATGTATCCCCTAGGAATCAATTAAGGACTAAGCTTACCATGGAATAAAAGGGGAAGGCTATCAATTTGGAGGCTGACGAGGAGGAAGAATTTGAAGAAATCCTGGTAGAGGAGGAGGATGTAGAAATGGAAGTTGAAACCCAGGGTGCAGACCCTTTTACCAGGCTGCTCGCATATGTTCCTTCACGGAAGGGTAAAGCAAAGGTGCCCAAAGATATAGATGAGAGAAAAATCTCTCTGCAGACTCCCCTGCTCCTTGATGACATAATTTTTGAAGGAGCACATCTGGGGTGAGTGCCTATACTGAAATTTGAAGATTGGGATCTCACAGACCACAAGAAGTTCCCACATTTGGAAATCACGCAGCTAATGTGCCAGAAGAAAGACGCATTGACTAGAATCATAGAGTTGGAGCCACGTAAATGGCTGAGAGGTGTGGAGAAGGTAGGGTTGTTAAAACTGCTTTGGGTGCCACATTACCATCACACCCCAATGACCATTTTTGTCATCAGGCAGCTGCTCTTCTTAGTGCATGATGGATGCTTGTGGCTGGAGGAGCCCATCCCCATCATAGACCACTTGATTCATAGAATTACCTAACTCCCTTGCAAAGGGGAGGATCCAGCGAACATCTTGGAGGGCAAGAGTGATGACTTGGCCATTGTAAAGGCCATGAAGAAGAATTTTAAGTTGGAGAAAAGGAAGAGAGGGTATTCCATTTCTAGCATCAACAACCCTGCAATCAAAGTCGCAACATAGATATTGGCAGGAAAGGTTATGCGGAAGTGTTGCGTGGATGAGGTACCCGCTTCAGTGGTTGCACTAGGAGTGCAATGCGTAGAAGGGGTCCAGTTCAACTGGGAAAACTACTTATGAGGAGAGTTCCTTGAGAACTACCACGAGGCACAGAATCAAGGAATAAATTTTCACTATGCGTGGCTTCTATTGTCCATAGTACTGTTCGGATGGGAATTTCTCGAAGACATCCAATTCCCAATGATTGCGCGGGACCTTCTGGAGGCAGTGAAGTACACTTTGTTGTGGGCAACCAGGGATGCACAAAGGATAAGGGACAGCAAAATCTTCTAGGTATTCATGGAGATGAACATCAGAATGGGGATTAATTGCAAGCCACGGTTATCACCCATGGTCTACAACAATATACAGAGCTTCACGGAGTTCAAGGCAGATTTCCACCACATTTACATCAGGGCGCGGAAGGACCTCGTGAAGACATGGCACAAGATACTCTATTTGGCGACAACTGACATCATCTTCGTGGTCCTTGAGTCATGGCTGCCGAAGTGGCACGCTCCAGCCAGCTCTATGGTGGAAGCAGAGAAGTTCGCCGCATAGCGGAAAAAGGAAGAGGTGAACTGCGGATGGCACACTTGGCATAAAATTGCCGAAACAAAGTGGCAGCAGCTAAGGCCGAAGAAGTGCGTGACGCTGTGAAGTTGGAAGAAAGCAACAAAAGATAGCATAGGAAGAGCATGAAGGATAGAAGTCGCCTTCTCCCGAATTGGAGACAAATACAAAGCAAGGTGGTGCAGACACGCAGACAATATCCACCCAGTTGAAACGCCCACACGCAAGAGAGTAAGTAGGGTCACGAAAGATGTCAAAGGCTTCAAAGACATCTTTGAACCCGACCACCCTCACTAAGGGGGATCTACACGACATTGGCGAGACAGTGAGGGACATCATCATGAAGGCCCTCCAGCAGTTCGAGGAGGAACACCAAATGGTGTTGGGGGCCCTCCAGGCACAGATACAGGAGTTGCAAGTGTGCACTCCATAGGCTGGTACTATGTCAACTAGCCTCGCAGTGGGCACGTCCGCGGTCAAGGAAATTTTGCGCACCCAGATGACCAACACCATAGTGCTGCCAGATGGAGCACTCGTTACAGAAAATGAGGTTGACAGGTCTATGGTCAGCGGGTTGAAGGGAATTAGGTTAAATGTGGTTGCGCTCCCTTGAGAGATGCTCTATGTTTTGTAGGATGGAATCACTGCAGAACTACAAGCTAGGGAGGGTCGAGCGCTCCAGGTAATTAGCGAGCAATGCATCAACATTGAATAAATGAGCCTGCAACGTGATGAGGTAGTGGCGCAGAACAGACAGATTGTGCAGGTGGTGGAGGATGATCCCAGAGTTGGCCATCCAAGCAGAAGAACCTGTGGAAGTGCGTGTATGGAAATCAACAGCAGGGGTGCGCTAGTCAAAGGAAGAAATGGTCAGGGTTTAGCTGGAGCTAAGCCTTCAGATAGCTAAACTACAATTGAAGGTGCAACCTTCAACTCCGCCAAAGGTTAAGGAACAATGCGCCATCACGATTACAGTAGTAATAGCGGAGGTTAGCAGTGCAGTGATAGGCTGCACAAAGCTGTTCGAGCAGTCATTCGAGGTTCTCAGTACCCTCCAGGAGGACCCGAACATACAACGCCTAGAGATAGAGGCACGCGAGCTATAGCAGAAATATGACAAAGTAAAAGGGACCATGTAGACAATTTCCCTTATATAGAGGCTCGCGAGGATGCAACAGGAAAAAGCACTCAAGGAACAGGTAGATGCTACTCGACGTAAGGAAGTAGTTTTGAAGGTGTGCTTACAGTCGTGGATTGATGAGGTGTATATCATTACAACCTCCATTGAAGCAAAGCTCACGCAACTGCAAGCAACACAGGAAAAAGTTCAGGGTAGCAGTTCAGCCACAACGGTCTCTGAACAACGTGTTGAGGAAGTATAGCAGGCAGCCGCTTAGTGCGCTTCCGATCTTGCAGCAATCCAGGCAAAATTGGGAGGTCTTCAAACAAATATCTCTGCACTGATAGAGTGACTCGAGGGTGATTCATGATGTTTGTGTTGGGGGCCTGTTGGGTACAGGATCCCCCAAGGGAAGTTTTGGGGCTTAGAGCCCATATTTTGGTCAAAAATTGTAAACTCTGATGTAAAGACTCCACATTTTGTGGGCGCAGAGCATGTAGCCTGTAAAAGAGTCATATGGTTGTCCGCTCTCAATTTTGTTAATGTAATGTCAGCTGTAGAGATCTACCCATGGTTCGCGGACCATGGGATTGTATAAATAGATTGAGGCTCTAAGTAGTTAAGACATCACACAAAGGATGAAGATTTGAGTCGTATATGTGGAGTAAAGTCTAGTTTTGGGTCATAGAGTAGGAGAAGGCTCTGCAGCTGAGTGCATAGAGACCTAGTAGTCCGTAGCTGAGTGCATAGACCCTTGCAGCTGAGTGCGCAGGGTGAGTTGAGTCTATAACAATTGGAAGTATTAATAAAGAGAAGTTTCATATCAATTCTGTTTATTTATTTCTTGTTTTATGCATTGAACATATTGGGTATAAATTGCACTTCTACTGCCTATATGATGCACAAATATATATGATTGTGTTGATTAAGTGAATGCGAGATAGAATATATGCTTACGCAAAGTGAACTAACATCTGTAAGAAGATAAATAAGATTCATAGTGTAATTTCGGGAAATAGTGCAGGTCACTGCCATAGCAATGCGAAAGCATCTCAGCCTCGGGTTAGGGTTGCGCGAAAGACGATTATAACAGATCGCAAGGTATTGAAAGTTAGAATAGTGTGTGAAGTAACTTGTGTGAAGGTAGGCATAGTTGGACTAAATCGACACCACAAACATCTCAAGGGTGTGGAAACTTGGTTCCAGCATCCCCCTATATTGATTTAGGTGAGACTTCAGTCCGTGCTCCGCAAGCTGATGCCGAAAGGGACAGTAGTGTAGGGATTTGTTAAGCTAAATAACTCCGAACTTGGGTTAGGCCCCCTCAAGCCAATATTGTTATATTTATTCTAAGATGGTTTAAATTATGGTTCACCATGTTGTCATAGTTTTAGTAGTTTAATTGAGTTTGATTGCATTAGTTTCCTAAGTGTTATTTCAATAGGCTCACCTGAGGTAGTATATTTTCATCGAGGCCTTTCTTTTCCTCTTGAGGTGTTATAATTTTCATGATTTTGTCCTTGTGATGGAGCTTGGATGTTTTTAATAGACTTAGTCTACAAATCCATTATGAACTAGGTTTTTATTCTTATCTTAGATACATGGTTTGTCATTATTGTTCAATGGTTGATCTTTGTTTTCTTTATAAATTTGAACTAGGCCCTTAGTGACAAGGGTCTTCTCTATGGTGATATCATTTCCAATTATTTCGTTAAATTTATTAGCACATTGTACTTATAAATGAAATGTCATTTCTTGGTTTAAGTTATGTACATATATGTTGACTAATTATTTTTTGGGAATATGGTATGAGAATTTGCTAGCCACTTTTCTTGATTATGGAGGAAGGAAACAAACTTTTCTCCATTATTTTGTTTGTTATTGCAAATATCAACCATTGAAATCTTGTGTTTAATGTTTTATGAAAAAATGAATGATGAATTTTTCTGCAAGTCCTTGAAATGTTTTGATACCATTCAGAATTAGTAAAACCATTCATGTTCTAATAGAAAAAGGGGAAGGGAACATAGAGTTAATTAGAAATATAAATTCAAGGACGGTTTAACATTATTAATAAAATAGGGTGGTGTATGAAATTAAATAATAATAATTTAAAATTAGATAAATTTAGTTTCATAAGAAAACCTCCAAGTGGCAAGAGCACGACACAAATCTCTCCATCCAAGAGTTTAGCTTGAGATGAACTAGGGTGTAGTTGGGGAACCAAATTTGAGACCTACTAGTTGATTTCAGTAATGAACACAAAATAGGGAGTATGAAAGTGGGATCAAGAGACGACTAGGAAAAGAAATAGGGAGTCATGTTGGGGTGAGAGAAATTATACTTTTTAATAAGAATTCAAGAAAATAATTTAGGAGAGACTTGGTGATAGGTTGACACATGGATGACTAAATAATTGTATTTTTAGTTTAATAAAAGTTTTTTTTTGCATGAAATGACAAGTGTCACTTATGAATCTTCCTATAAAAGGAGAAAACTATGGGAAAAGGGGGACTTTATCCCTACACTTGGATGGCTTGCATAATGTTATTGTAATAGAGACTACTAAGTCTATAGTGAGTTTGGTGAAGTGGGTGCCATTAGAGAGGGAACACTTGAGCCAAGAGTGCTCTTGCCACTTTCTAGAATTATTTCTCCACTTTACAGCCCCATTTCAACCTAGGGTTTCATGGGGAATAAGAGTACACAAGGAGTAGGCTTGTAGGTCAATCGATGAGTCAACAACATTTGGTTGGGATGCGACATCCTTCACACGTGTATGCAGACAACATCAAGGGAGCACAAGAATCAATGGAGCTGATATTGGGGCTCCACCCCCTTTGGTTCATGATATCTCAAGTATACATAAAGTTCTCATACATTCTTAATTATTGTATATAATTATCATATTGTAAAAGTGAAGGATATGATGTATAATTTCAAATTAATGGACGGTTCATGTATGTACCTTAAAATTATTATGTGATTCTCAGGATTGATGTGCCCTTAGTTATTATGTGATTCTTATGTTGGATGTTGCTAAAGGACGATTAGTTTTAAAAGAAAAACTTTTTCCATGCTTATTATTTGCAATACAATAACATAGACTGCACTACTTATTTGTTAAAATAATGTGAGCAAGGTTTCCTACATCTCATAACTTGTTGCCATTATCTTACATTGGATTATAATTTTTCATAGGGATTGTCCCTACACTTGGCATCAGAGCCCTAGGTTCAACCTCTAGGATCTATGGACCTTTTGAAATTTAAATTCCATGAGTGTCATGATAAACAACCTGAATCGAAGTGTGTTATTTACTTTATATCTTAAAATTCCTTATATGTCTATTTTATATGATAATGATGGATGGATTGATGGTGACATTTCCAAAATCATCCTAGTATGATGTATCTTCTTTTTTTATGAGATTTTTAAGTAATACAAGGTAGTTCCACAATAGTTACTTCAAAGTTTAAACATGTCATTAATGAGTCTGAAAATACTCCATGAAAGAATATCCAAAAAGGTAATTTACATATCACACAAAACTTTGTTACAAATAAACTATTCATATCAATGTACAATATTGTTTATTGAGAAATCAGACAATATACCCATTTCTTAGTATATAATTTTTTTTATGGAGATTGCAACATTTGCAACTTATTATATTTAAGTATCCCTATTGCTCTAGTCTCACACATCACTCACTAGCGAATTCACAACAAAAAGTTATAGATTACCAAAAGCAGCATTACAAACTAACAATTTATACTAACAAAAGTAAAATTTGGTCGCAAGAAAACCAGGCCAAGCCACACAACCCATTAGGGCCATTTTTATGTTCAATTCCAATTCGTCCCTCAAAATTTTAGCTTAACGGTGGGAAGTGATGACAATCACCACATAACAATATCAGTGAAAATCCAAACTATCTACCTTAACTTCACTTTCTTAAGTAATTTCGATTTCCTTGTCCTTCTTCCTTCCCAATTCCTTGTAGATTGTGTTTTTAATCTTATCAATAGGTACAATGGAGAGGTAAGACGCCACTTAGTACTCCCCATTAGGCAGATACTAAACCCCATAATTATACTTCTCAACATAATAAGCACTTGGTGGAACAAGTGCCTCTACAACTTGGGGATCAAAAGGAAACTGATGAAGCATTTACTAAGCCAAAAAGCACCACTTCTCTGCAATGTGATTGCACTTTCTATACAATTTCTTGGCCAAGGGTTCATATTTGACATACAAACAACTTTTTTGGCATCGAAAAGACTTGGACTCTATTGAAAATGCAGCAAGAAAGTCTCAATTTTGATTTTTGCCTTAATCAAATTGAGGAAATTCGAAATTCCACATCGGTAGAAAACTTGGAGGATTTGGCTGAGGTGACATGGCCCTTGTCACTCATTTAAGAACACTCAATTCGATTTAATGAGTTGAAGTTCAGTTTGCTTGAGTTGCTTCTTAAAAAATAGGAGTCTAGCTCAGTTATTTCGAGTTAGGGACATGAAGTTTAGTTGTGTGCAATGAGTTCTTAAATTTTATGAGCCTAGGTTGAGTTAATTTCAGTTGTAGCAATTTAATTCAGTGAAATTAAGTTATGGGCAGTTAAACAAGTTATAATTGTTAGAGGGACTAGTGTAAGGTCAAGTTATGGAAGTGGAACTTCAACCACACTTAGTGATCATCTAGATAACTAATCAATCAACCTAAATTAGCTCATGCATACAAAGAATTCAAGTTACCCAGTTGAGATGGAGATTCCAAGGTAGTGTTTTATCAGTTGTAGGCTATTCTAAAGTGTACAGGTGGTGCATGCAATCAAAGGAAATACCTAAAGGAATTACGCAATCCAAATGAGGGAATTTCCTAATTAATAGGGACTTAATTCCCAAAGGAACGATGCAGGGAAATAGGAGCTTAGAGGGCTTGAAAATTGGCTAAGTGTTGGCCAAAGTCAGTGATCCATGAAGAGGGATAGAATATAGACTAGCAGATTGTGCTCACGCTTGAGAAAGGATATGTGTTTCAACTCTATTCTCTGATTAATGCAATACATATAACAAGGGGTTTTTAACGATTTCTCTCCCCTAGATAAATCTTTGTGCATGTGTACTATTTCCTTTTGCATGTCTATGATTTGTGTTCTATGTGGTGAATTAACTTCTGTAGATTGGAAGAGTAGCTTTGAGTCTTGTGATTTAGTAAATTTCATGAGCAGTTTCGAATCTACAGATTAATATCTACATGGTATCAGAGTTGGAATTACTGTAGAGCATAGATTTTGAAGTTCTCATTACAAGAGGTTCGAGTTTGAAGGTCAATGTTGCATTATTCTCAATATTGAGAAGATGGATTTCAATGGACTAAGGCTCGACTATTCCCTTCAGGGAAGCTCAAATCATGTTGCATAGAAGGATCGCATGGAGGCAATACTGGAAGATAATGGGTTGAAGGAATTCATTGATAATGATATTCAAAAACCAATAGCGTCTGATGTTAAGGATCTAGCAGAATGGAAGAAGTGTTTACACAAGGGAAGGAGAATCATATTGGAGGGAGTACGATACCATATTGTCTCAAATCTCCATTGGAAAGAGACTTTGTATGTAATGTGGAAAGCATTACCAGATATGTTCCAAAATAGTAGTGAGCAAAGGAATTGTTAGGGTTTTTATATGTTCTTTAATTCCCTATATTTAAAAATGTCAATCCGGAATTCATAATCTTAGAGATGAAAAAAATTATGGTTTAGATCCAAGTTCACTACTTTATACTCATTTAGTACATAATTAAGTACCAAATGTTCATTCCAATTTTTGTCCCTCATTCAAAATCATTCCATTACTCTACTAAAATATACTGAAGTAAAGAAACCTATTATGTTTTTCTAATGTCACACACAACTCAAATACTAATTTATATGTAACAACCATACAAATAATTCGTGTTTAAAAGCTTTACTGGAAACAGATTCAATAATCACCATAACCTATTTTCAAAATTCAACACAAGTAACCTGTTTAACTCAATACCTTCACACAAAACTAACCTCAGGGTCAAACTATAAATCGAAAATCAGTCTGAGTGATGCTATTAAACTCAAAATTAATTCACGCGACTCTCTAATACCATAAATTCATTCAAAACTAAATGAAGAATGAGATAAATGATCTATAATACCTACACAATCCTATGAAAAGTTCCAAATATCAAACATTGGTTGTAGAGACCTCTACTGGGACTTTTTATTCATAGATAGTAAAGTATTTTGTTTCAAATCAATGGTTTTAATATTAAGATTGTATAAACTCAACCTTCAGAAGTCCAATTCAAATTAAAGGATGTTCATTCAAACTAAGCAATGCTTGGTAAAAGAAATGCCTACAGATTCAAGTAATTCCTATGAAAATGGTTTCATAAACTTAAGAAATTTGAAATGGTAATATATTATTTTGGTAATCAACCTTCAACTGAGAGCTTAAGAAATAAAGCGTTCGGATCTACATAATATTTTAAATGTTATTCGATCACACTCCTAAGCACCAAATATCTAAAAACCACAACAAAACAAATATTCAAAATGCAATTACATTATACCAATCCACACACACACTTCTTATCTAACTAAAGTCAATTATATGATTTGGCTGAGGTTGGCGGTGGGCCCTTGCCATGAACTAAGATAAGCTAAATTACCTTAATAAACTTTAAAAACTAGAGACACATGAATTCATAGGTATACAATTTGATATCACTTATATCAAGAGTCTTCAATAAAACATGAATACATTAGTTCCAAGTTGAAATTAAAACATAGTCATACAATGTTCACAATCACAATTCTGTTGCTTCAACTCCTCACACCTAACGCTGGTTCTTGGCCCTCTTAAATAAATTATGGTCTAAAGATAGATGTAACTACATGATCAAGAAAAATAATATGAGTGTGATTTGAGCTTAATTAAGATAAACCAAATCACTCATTCATTCTATCATATCCAAAAAATATGACCCATTCTATCTTTAATTTGAAGGTGTTGTTGTTGCTAACATGATCATGAGAAGTTGCCTCAGAGTGTTCATTAGTTTGACTGATGCCCATCCTAGAGTAAGGTACCAAATAGAGTACAAAATTAGGTACCGAATTGAGCATATAATTAGGTATCGAATAATTGCCTAGTGCACTTTGAACTAGATGTTGAATCATGAGTAACTTGTCAATGCATTCAAGTCTCCATCCTCATATTTAGGTACAATAGAAAAATATTAGTCAAATTGATTCAAAATAGTATGAATTCATTTAGCATCTACCCGAACTAACCAAAGACATGTAAAACATACCTAATCATGACTCTTACCTCCATTAATGAGTTAAAACAATTTAACGAGTACAAGATCGTTTAGAGGTGGAAAAAGGAGAAAAATGGGGTATGATATAATGAAAAATAGCAGGATAAGGTGTCAAAAATGGTGACAAAATTAGGGCGCAACAAGAATCTGGCACTCAAGGACAAAATTTGAAACATTAAGATGTAGAGAAACAAGACCATTCCATAGTACCTAAGCAGTTTCACACAATGTTGTGATGAACTCGAACAAGTTGGTGTTATTGTAGCATAGGATGATTTAGAAATCCTATCCCTTCTAGGCCTTCCCAACAGTTGGAAAAACTACCAAGGTTTGGTAAATAGGAGGGAGAAACTACCAAATTGGGAGTGCCTATGGTCTGATTTGGTACAAGAGGAAATAAGGCGGAATACCAAAGATGGGACCTCATTCAAATAAGGGAAAGAGGACTTTGCATTAGTTATAAAAGGAATGAATGCCAGGGGTAATAATTCCCAAGGTAAGGCTAATTCCATCGAAGAGGGAAAGAATGAATACTTGTCCAGAATCAAGTGCTTTCACTATCATGAATTCAGGCATTATGCCATGAAGTGTCCACAGAAGAAAGCAAGCAAGAAGGAGCTTGCATTAGTAGTAGCAGGGGAAGGTTTGGCTTCAAATTTAGAACTTGAATTCACTCTCATCACATGCATGGTGAGCATAGTGATGGGGAGCATGTGATACTTGGATAGTGGTGCCTTGTTCCATATGACGGGGAATAGAGAAATTTTCAGTGACTTGGAGGAGAAATATCTCTAAATGAACATTGAGTTTGGAGACGACATAAGGTAAAATGTGACCGGGATCGGTACTGTCACCTTTCAAAGGGATTTAGGCTCCCCTCTTAGACTCAAGGAAGTGATGTTTGTTCTAGGTCTAAAGAAGAATCTTGGCTTTGTTGTAGTTTTAGAAGACCATGGTTATGATGTGATCTTCAACAAGGGGAAAGAATTCTTGAGATACATAGCCATGGGAAAAGTGAAGCAGATCAGTGTTCAAGTCAAGAACCTATATGCACTTGAGGTAGAAGATGCATGCAAATCCTTGAGGAGCAAGGCAGAGATTATAGATATGGTGGTTGAGACGGAGCATGTTAGACCTCTCAACATATAGCCTTATAACAAGCCTTAGGAATTTGTGGAGCAACCATAAATGGAGAGGCAAAGAGGAGGAAGTGTGGAGACATCGACTAAAGCAAAGACATCTAGTAAGGGGAAATTTCAAGCCGTGGGTAGATGGAGCACATGCAACTATACCTCCAGGAGTGAGGTGGAGCGATGTAGATCCTTAGTCCAAGAGTTACAGAAATTTGGGTAGGGTCCATTGAGATTGTTAGTGTCAATCTTTGAAGCCTTCCACCAGTGATCAAATATGCTCTTACAAAGTGATCTCATGGTGTCAAAGTCAAATTTTTTCATTTCAGTGAGGTTTCAAGTAAAATTTGGTCACTAGGTATTAAGTCTAGGGTTTGTTTTCAATCCTTTCAAAGTTGTCCAAATTTCAGTCCATGTCACCATTCAGATGAGTGTACCATCATTTAGAGATTTTTCATCATTGTTTCATGTTCCAATGGGTCATTTTACACCTTGTTTGTGCTTTAGTTGTGCCTAGGTAAGGTTCATTTCCCTCTCCTAGAGTTTTGAATGTAATTTCTCTTGGATGATCAAATCATCAACAAAACTTGTTTCCTTATGTTAATACACCTTCCCATATCCTTAATGTACCTTATTAAACACTTCCCATCACTGATTTCCCTCGAATTCCTCATTTTCCCTCAAACCCTAGTTTCTTGCTACAATTTGACAATTTTCTAAGCTAAGCATGTGTTTTTCACTTTTAGATCCCTTCCCCTCACTCAATATTTGAAATTCAACTTTCCCCTATTTCCTAACATCCCTCCCTACTTCCAAAAAATTTCTCAAGAATTTAGAAGCCCCTTATACCCTTTATTTCACTTCATTTCGACAAATCCCCTGTTCCACACAACGGGATAGGTTTTACTCAAATGATGTTTCTGAGCAAGAAAAAATGAATTTGTAAGAAGTGAGAGATAATTTTGTCCATCATAGGCCAAGGAAGAAAAACCTCCTTCACGTTTTACACAAGTATCATGGTTTTAGAGAAATGTCAAAAATACAGTTGCCTCAGGAGAATTGATGCACCTCTGGAGTGACCTTCAGAAAATCAAGATTTCTCCTAGCTTGGTTGGCCAAATGACTTTTTTTTTTAGTTAAATGATAACTATACATAAATATATTTCCAATGCGCTATCATGAGCTCAATTTGGAGTTGATTAACACCTTCAAAAGTTGACTGCAATAGCACTCTGCCTTTAGGCAGCCTCATTTTGCACATTTTGACCAGTCTTGGGAGATTTGACTTTTGATAGGGAAAATGAACTAAAAATTGAAAAATTCAAGTTTTGTTGAAAAGTAGAGTCAATAATATTTCCAATGCACTATTGTGAACCCAATTTGGACACCAGGAAGGCCTCCAAACCATGATCTGAAAACAACGCTACACACAGAATCAGTGGCGCTACACATAGAAATTTTTAACACAGGCTTTTCCAACAGGTGCATAGCGCCACTCGCACTATTCTTTTGATGGAGGCATATTCTTGAAAAGTGGCTTACATATTTGGAATCAAAATGAAAAAATACTCATGCTCAGAAATGGCTGAGAATTTCGGACAAGTTTTAGGTCTCCAAAAGGGCAAAAAACACCCAAAAAATGCCCTCTCTGCCACTTTTTTGCCACAAAGGAAGCAGTCTTGGGAGATTGCATTTTTGAAGTGGGAAATAGACTCCAAATCAAAAAATTAAAATTTTCCCATAACGTAGACTCACCAAGCTTTCCAATGAGCTATTCTACACCTGATTTGGACTTCGAGAAGCCTTCCAAAACTGGCCTGGAAAAAGAACTACACATAGAATCAGTGGCACTATGCATAGGAGAAAAATTTGCCATTTTTGCTTGTTTGCTCAGAATTTTGCCTAGTCTTCTACTAGTTTGACTTTTTCCCTCTCATGGTAAAATTCATGATGTAAATTGATGTACTTTGATGTAAAAGTGATGAAAAATTACTTAAGGAGATAGTTACATCAGTCATAGGTGGTTTTGAATTGAACGAATCAATTTCCATAGTTTTAGAGGCAAGCTATTCCATTGCCTATTTTTCAGTTCTTAGTTTAGATCTTGTTGAAATAGCTCCTTGACTCATGGATTCCACCCCTAATGGCTAGCATAGGTGGTTTTTTGCCTATATCTTGTACTTTCTTAGTCATTTGTCAAGGTTGGGCTCTTGTGGATGCATTGAGCACTATTGTACATCACTGCAGTTTGGCAAGGAAATAAACTAGGGTTTTGCATCATTTTGTGGGCTTCTTGTGGTAATGTGATTTAGCATTGTTTTCTTCTCTGTAATTCAGTTTATCTTATGTTTATTTGTGTCATCATATCTCTCTTTTAGCATAACTAAATGAATCAAGTTTAAAGGTGGAATTCATTGGTGTTTCAGTGCTCTACCGTGGGGTTTATTTAGTTCTACATGTTTTCTACTATTTGAAGAGGAGCCATGTCACTTGCATGCCCTCTCTAGCTCCTCACCACTCTTTAGACTCACCATTACACCCATTTCAAAGTGATAAAACACTTGCCTACCTCACCCTAGAGAAACCTCTGCAAATATGTGTTCATTTCCTGGACCCAAAGCTGCCTTCCTCATCTGATCCAACAACCAACCATTGAATTCAATCAAATTCCTCTGAGAAAGCATACGTAGCCTAAAATTAGTTTTTATATCAGTCATGTCAAGCCTTCCTTGATAAATTTTCATTAAAATTGACAAGGAGAAAGCCCTCTCCCGACTTGGTAGGGCTAGCTACTAGGTTAAGCGTGGTTTGATGTTACCCTAGACCTGCCTTTCTCAGCCTGAGATAGATTTAGGCCCTAACATAGTGGCAACCATACTAGGGAAACGTAGTTTTATGTTCCTCAGCAAAATGTAATCAATTTTAGAGCTGATTGTTGATGGTGAACAATGATCAAACACAGTAGGGTTGAAATCATTCACCCAACGACTCTAAATCAGTTTCGAGATTAGATCCAAGGACTCCACTAGAGGATGAACCTGACCAGCAAAAACATGAAAGGACAATATGGAAATATCAGGTATTCAATATGGAATTTCATCCAAGACATTATGTTCTTTATTATAAATTATTTCTTCTCTTTTCCTGAGAATGTCAAGTAGGCTTTGCAAAGTATATTGTATTTGAGAAAAGATCATCAGCCTGCATTTGATTCCTTCCCTTTGAAGGTTATGAATACCAAAGATTTGCATGCCTTTGAGATTGATCAAGACCCTTTTTTGGAAGCTTGTGATGACCGTCTTCAAGATGATGATCCTCAAGAGACCAAAACTAATTCTACACCTTCTATACATATTCCTATACCTTGTAAAGTTCCAGATCAATATAAGCCTCTGATTTTACCTCCTATATTCCATGCTTTCCCTAAACATTATTACCTATTTCTACCAAGATTTGATGGTGAATGCAACAAAATCACTATTGAGAGACATGTATTGAATTTTGAGTCTTTTCTTGATCTTTTTGGAGTTGATGAAGAAGATGTTAGTATTAGGATTTTTGCTCTTTCTTTGCAAGGCAAAGTCAAGAGTTGGTTCAAAACCCTGCCCGATGCAAGCATCTTAGATTTCCAGCAGTTCATCAAAGTTTTCCTCGACAAGTGGGTGGTCAGACAGAACCCTTTCTTGATTATAGAAGAGTATAACTAGCTGAAAAGATTTCCAGGGGAGACAGCACAATAGTTTTCTGCCAGGTTTAACCAAGTCTATTTTTCGATGTCGGTTAATATAAGACCTCCTCCTGGATCTGCGCTCTTGCGCTACCCGGAAGCCTTTGATCCAGAAATGGAATTTCAGCTGAGGGAAAGGAACCTTGCAACACTTGAAGAAATGCAAAATAGTGCAGTAGATGTAGAGTCTAATTTGCTGATCAAAAGGGCAAAGTTGAAGGTAGAAGAGATGAAGAACATAGATCTAGAGGAATCGACATCTTTAGAGGTAAAGTTCAACATTTTGGTAAGTGCAGTGGAAGAGATGATGTAAAGGATCACCACAAGGAATGAGTATGATGTTCAAGACCATGGATCGCTAATTGAAGAAGAACAAGTTGCTAATCCAAAATATTTTGTTTCTTATCCGAATTGTCATAGACCTGATAATGATTATTTTATAGATCATCTTGGAGAAGAGAGATCTGTTGATATGACATGTATGCTTGATGATGTGTTTTATACTAATGATTTGACTCAGTTTGATCAGTATGATGATGATTATGTTCTCCAAATAGAAGTTATTCTTGTAGCCAAATCAACAACTAGATTGTGGAAGGAGGAAGTTCATTTCCAGCAACTTGAATACAATGATCAATCGATACATATGATCTATGGAAGTGAGGAGGAAAGTGCAGCAAATTTTGAAGTAAGTGAAGGATCTTTTCCTTTTTGTTTTGCTTCATTTTAGTTCATTAGAGACAACTTTCATGCAATCATAAATCAACTGACGACAGGTCTTGATGTGGACCATCTTGAGGGCAATGAAATCCTTGTTCAAGACTTTTCATATCCAGAGTTGTAGCCTCTGAATGCCATTGATTGTCAAGTTGCAAATGAAGACTTGGAAGCTAGACCATATGATCTAATGATGCAAGATGATTTCATACCATTTTGTTTTGAATCATTTCAGTTTTTGAAGGGAAAAATGCAGAGTATATCTTCAAATGAGAAGCTTGTAGGAAATCATGTAATCTCATTCGAGCCAATAGAAAATGGGTTGCAACAGTCTTTTCAAGTTTTTCACAATCCAGTAGCCAATGTGTTAGATGATGTTTGTAATCAAAGTCCTTCTCCATTAGCTACCTATGAGATTGAAACGCGTACTGATACAAACTTGATCCGGCAGCCGGTTTCTTTGTCATTTTCAGCAAGAGTCTTGTCATAAAGCTCAGATGAAAGTTTGTATTTATCGTACGAGGAGAAGAAAAGTAATCCATTGGATGAGATAAGTCTCAGTGTGCGTGAATTTCAAGATCCTTATGCAGTGGTTTTGGAGTCAGATAGAGAATTCATATCATTCAACGAATCTATTTACAAGTTTTCATGGGAGTTGCCTTTCAGTAGTTCTTTCTTGTTTTTCATAAGCAAGCACTTGTGGAGAATGCAAACAACAATTAAAATGCTTACTTGGTTGAATTGGTTGTTTCATTTCACTTGATCAGGTGATGAATGGAACAGTTAGACTAGGTTTTATTGAATAAGCTCTATTTTGAGCATATTTTCCAATTTGTCAGTTGTGTTTTAGTATTGAGTCAGTTTCAAGTCAGTTTGTGTCATCAAGTCGTCAGTTTTCAGTCATCTAGTTTTAGCTTTTGAGTGTCTAGTTTCAGCTGAGTGTCTAGATTCAGCTAAGTATCTAGTTTCAGTTTTGAGTTAGTCTCAGTTCTTAGTCATTTCAGTTATGAGTCTTGAAGTCTTGAGTCTTGAGTTTTGATGTTTTTGTTGCCAAGATATTGACTCCATATTGCCCAATGGATAAGGCACTGGTTTGCTCTCCCAAAGATCTGTAGTTCTTGGCACCTCCAAGGAGCTACCATCCCCATTGGAGCCAACGTTAGTGTCAGTCTTTGAAGCCTTCCACCACTGATCAAATATGCTCTTACAAAGTGCTCTCAGAGTGACAAAGTCAAATTTTGTCATTTCAGTGAGTTTCAAGTAAAATTTGGTCACTAGGTATTAGGTCTAGGGTTTGTTTTCAATCCTTTCAAAGTTGTCCAAATGTCAGTCCATGTCACCATTCAAATGAGTGTACCATCATTCAGAGATTTTTCATCATTGTTTCATGTTCCAATGGGTCATTTTACACCTTGTTCGTGCTTCAGTTGTGCCTAGTTAAGGTTCATTTCCCTCTCCTAGGGTTTTGAAGGTAATTTATCTTGGATGGTCAAATCATCAAAAAAAATTGTGTCCTGATGTTCATACATCTTCCCCTATCCTTAATGTACCTTATTAAACACTCCCATCACTTATATCCCTCAAATTCCTCATTTTCCCACAAACCCTAGTTTCTTGGTACAATTCGACAATTTTCTAGGCTAAGCTTGTGTTTTTCCCTTTTGGATCCCTTCCCCTCACTCAATATTTGAAATTACACTTCCCATATTTCCTAACATCCCTCCCTATTTCCAAAAATTTTCTCAAGAATTTAGAATCCCCTTATCCCATTTATTTCACTTCATTTCGACAAATCCCTTGTTCCACACATCGGGATAGGTTTTACTCAAATGATGTTTTTGAGAAGAAAAAAATGAATTTGTAAACCGTGAGAGATATTTTTGTCCATAATAGGCCAAGGAAGAAAAAAATCCTTCACTTTTTACACAGCTGTCATGGTTTTAGAGAAATGTCAAAAATACAATTGCCTATGGAGAATTGATGCACCTCTGGAGTGACCTTAGGAAAATCAAGATTTCTCCTAGCTTGGTTGGCCAAATAACTTGCTTGATGCGTTAAATGATAACTAGACACAAATAGCTTTCCAATGAGCTACCATGAGCGCAATTTGGAGTTTAGGAATACCTTCAAAAGTTGATTGCAACAGAACTCTGCCTTTAGGCAGCCTCATTTTGCACATTTTGACCAGTCTTGGGAGATTTGACTTTTGACAAGACAAATGAACTCCAAATTGAAAAATTAAAGTTTTTTTGGAAATTAGACTCAATAATATTTCCAACGAGCTATCGTGCATCCAATTTGGACACTGGGAAGGCCTCCAAAACTTGATATGAAAAGGGCTCTATGCACAGAATCAGAGGCACTACGCATAGAAATTTTTAACACAAGCTTTTCCAACATGTGCGTAGTGCCACTAGAGCTATGATTTTGATGGAGGCATCTTCTTGCAAAATGGATTACATATTTAGAATCAGAATAAAAAAATATGCATTCTTAGGAATGGCTGAGAATTTTGGACAAGTTTTAGGTCTCCAAAAGGGAAAAAAACTCCCAAAAAATGCCATCTCTGCCACTTTTTTTCCACACAGGAAGCAGTCTTGGGAGATTGCATTTTTGAAGGGGCAAATGGACTCAAAATAAAAAAATTCAAACTTTCCTAGAAAGTAGACTCACCAATATTTCCAATGAGCTATTCTGCACCTGATTTGGACTTCATGAAGCCTTCCAAAACCGGCCTAGAAAAAGCCCTACGCATAGAATCAGTGGCGCTACGCATAGGAGAAAATTTTTCCATTTTTGCCTGTTTGCTCAGAATTTCGCCTAGTCTTCTACCAGTTTGAATTTTTCCCTCTCATGGTCAAATTAATGATGTAAATTGGTGTACTTTTATGTAAAAATTATGAAAAATGACTTAAGGAGGTAGATACATCAGTTGTAAGTGGTTTTGAACTGAATGAATCAGTTTCCATAGTTCTAGAGGCAAGTTGTTCCACTGCCTATTATTCAGTTCCTAGTTTAGATCTTGTTGAAACAACCCCTTGACTCATGGATTCGACCCCTAATGGTTAGAATAGGTGGTTTGTTGCCTATATATTGTACTTTCTTAGTCATTTGTCAAGGTTGGACTCTTGTGGATGCATTGAGCACTATTGTACATCACTTCTACAGTTTGGCAAGGAAATAAACTAGGATTTTGCAGCATTTTGTGGTTTTCTTGTGGTAATGTGATTTAGCATTATTTTCTTCTCTGTAATTCAATTGATCTTATGTTTATGTGTGCCATCATCTCTCTCTTTCATCATAACAAATGAATCAAGTTTAAAGGTGGAATTCATTGGTGTTTTAGTGCTCTACCGCGAGGTTTATTTAGTTCTACATGTTTTCTACTATTTGAAGAGGACTCATGACACTCTCATGCCCTCTCCAACTCCTCACCAGTCTTAGACTCACCATTACACTCATTTCAAAGTGCTAAAACACTTGCCTACCTCGCCCCATAGAAACCTCTGCAAATCTGTGTTCATTTCCCAGACCCAAAGCTGCCTTCCTCATCTGATCCAGTAGACAACCATTAAATTCAATCAAATTCCTTTAAGCAAGCATACCTAGCCTAAAATTAGTTTTTATATCAGTCATCTCAAGCCTTCCTTGATAAATTTTCATTTAGATTGACAAGGAGAGAGCCCTCTCCCAACCTGGTAGGGCTAGCTACCAAGTTAAGCGTGGTTTGATGTTACCCTAGACCTGCCTGTCTCATCCTGAGGTAGATTTAGGACCTAACAGATATGTTCTCCTCATGGATCATTACCTTGCTATGGGGGCCCATAGTATTAAACATTTGGAGAATTAGTGTCAGTCAGATACTGAGGAGTACAAAGGAGTATTGACAACATAATAAGAGGCTTAGTAGGAGAGTTAGTAGCAGCACAATTTTCCCAGTAGACAGTTGCAGACACAGTTGATTCAAGTTTTTTTTATGCTTCTCAGTTGCAGATGTTGCAGTAGTAACAACAATAATAAGAGGTGTTGCATGCAGTATATTCCACATGTGCAGGATAAGGGTGGTTGATAATCCCTTTCTTATTGAGAGGGAGTGTTGAAAATGTGGCAAGAAATTCTCAATTTTTTATTTTTTCCTTAATCAAATTGAGGAAATTAAAAATTCCACATCAGTAGACAACTTGGAGTAGTTAACTGAGGTGACATGGCCCTTGTCACTCAATTCAAGTTAATGAGTTGAAGTTCAATTTTCTTGAGTTGAGTCCTAAAAATAGGAGTCTAGTTCAATTAATTCGAGTTAGGGACATGAAGTTTAGTTGTGTGTAGTGGGTTCCAAAATTTTAGTAACCTAGGTTGAGTTAATTTCAGTTGTAGCAATTTAGTTCAGTTAAATTGAGTTATGGTTGGTTAAACTAGTTCTAACTGTTGGAGGAACTAGTGGAAGGTCAAGTTGTGGAAGTGGAACTTCAACCACACTCAGTGATCATCCAGATAACTAATCAATCAACCTAAATTAGCTCATGCATACAGAGAATTTGAGTTACCCAGTTGAGATGGAGATTCCAAGGCATTGTACTATCAGTTGTAAATTATTCTAAAGTGTACAAGTGGTGTATGTAGTGAGAGGAAGGGCCTAAAGGAATTGCAAAATCCAGATGAGGGAATTTCCTAATTGATAGGGGCCTAATTGTCATAGGAACAACACAAGGAAATAGGAGGTTGGATGGCTTGAAAATGACCTAAATGTTGTCCAGATTCAGTCAAGTAGGCAGAGGGATAGACTATACACTTGCAGGTTGTGCTCAGGCTTAAGAAAGCATATGTATTCCATCTCTATCTCTGATTAATACAATACAAATAGGAAGGGGTTTTGAGCAGTTTCTTTCCCCTAGATAAATATTTGTGCATATGTGATGTTTCCTTTTGCATGTCTATGGTTTGTGTTCTCTAAGGTGAATTAGCTTCCACAGATCAGTAGAGTAGCTTCGAGTCTTGTGATTTAGTAAATGTCATGAGTAGTTTCAAAACTACACATTAATCTCTATAGACTCGGGTGACAAACTTCCAAGTGAAGGTTAAATGGAGGAGGAAGGGAAGGATGATCATTGTCTACAAATACTAACTCTTGAACTTTGGTCCCATTTGAAATATTTTTGGATCATTTCTTTCCCGACTTGACATGAAACCTACTTTAAACAAATTGGTGGACAAGATATCTTACTTAGTGTGGCATCAACAAGATATCAATCGGGAAGAATCATTATTATTGAGAGTAATATTGATCATGATTGATAGTTTTGTAGATGATATATCCACAATTAAACCTTAAGTTATAGTAGTTGAGCCCATGACATCATGGATTTATAGGCCTAGTTATTAATCTTTATTTTAGGACGAGAGGGGATTTTAAAGAGTGATGAAACCAATGGAGTTAACATGAATTGGCATCTAACTGATTAAGAATTGTGGCCAATACTGGAGATAAGGAATTAAAATTTGAATCACGTCATTGGGAGGTAGATTAGAGATTCTCAATAGATCGATCCTATACTAAGAATACCATAAATCATATGGAATACTACAAATAATACCATAAATCATATGGAATACTACAGTTTTCCATCACCGATTTAGCACATTAGTGCTTAGGCTCTTTGTTCACTTGGTAGTAGCATCCATTGATAAACAAATTATTGATTTGAGCTATTGAGCAAGAAAACACTAACATAATTGTGTAGTCTAAGTTGTATTGCACTCTATATTAGTGAGTATTGTGTCACATACCTATGTTATGTTGCAAGAAAGATTACTCCCATGACTGGTAAAACATATGAGTAAACATGGCACAACTCAATAAAGTAATATAGTCTACAAGTATTGCGTGTTAAGTTTCCAAATAGGGTTTCCTTATTGACGTTCCAAACCACTAGACCTAGGGATTAAGCGACATGTTACTTTAACAATTATTTGAGTAGCCCAGGGCTAAGATTATGAAGCATATTCCTAGGATCGTTACGTGATTATTGAATCTTACAGAATGCCTCTAGTGGGAGGTAATGGGTGATTATTATACATGTCTAATTTAAGCAAGTGACTTGCATATAACCATGGTGTGTATACCACTTGTAGTAAAACTCAATCATTAATTATGTTATTTGTCTAATACATATGATAAGCTAGTATAATCTGACATACCATAATTATCAAGATTAATGTCAATAGTTTGATATGGTACAAATCCATGGTCCCTTGCATAGTTTCCTACACAAATCAAGAGGCCTCAATGGGATAACACATCCTTTATTCTACAAGGCTAATCCAAAAAACAAAAGTGACACCATAGAATTCAAATAATACACAAGGAATATAAACAACTATTCATATATTAAATTCAATAATATTCGAATATAATGGTCAAATATCTAGTATGGCATTTCTTAATTGAATACCTCTTCATTCTATCATTTCAATATTTGAAATCAATTTGATATTGATAACAAATGATTGTGTCAGCTCCCACTTACTAATCCCAATGTAGATACTAATTTATCAGTTTATTGATTTGTTCCAAGAATCAACTAATTATAAAATTGATTTATTACAACATTTTCTTTAAATGGATGAAACAAAATTGGAGTTGCATTAGGGGTTGACACTTGAAATGAGTCGAAAGGAAATCATAAGTCATTTCACGTGTAGTTAAGAATTATTGAGTGAGAAATAAAAATGAGTGCTAATTACTACTATCTCTCTTTTCTATTTCAAGGATTGCATAAAATAATGTCAAGGCATTGACTACTACTCTTTTATTGTATTCATAAATCCTTGATAAACTCATAAAATGTTTTTCTTTGTGTTCTTGTAAACAAAAAAACATATTTCTTTATGTGTGGTTTGAAATGTCAAATTAGTTAGCTTCTAATGAAAAATGTGATTGCAAATTCCCCTAACATCCAATTCATATGGAAATCCCTATGTCATTTTCCATATCCAATGGAGTTTAGAATTATTTTTTCTTTTAGAAGGTGACCACTATGAAATAATTTAAATATGTAACATTTTTGTTTGTTGAAATCTTGAATTAGAGGTCTATCATGAATTTATCCAATAAACGCTTCTCTATTCAAAAAGAAAAAAGTATAAATGTAAAAGCACTTCAATGATAATATAAGAGCTAAACCATACCATAAATGCATGAACTCTAAGAAGGATGTTCAATATACATGGTGCTCTTAGGTTTTGATCAATCACAAACTTGAAATGACTGATTTACAAGAAGAGTTAATGAGTTTATTTTAGGCACTAACCCCAAGAGGATATTGCTTTGGTATTTAATCTAAATAGGTTTAAAATATATTAAAATATAATTAAGTGTATGTTGGGGAAATTATATGTGTTATAATTCCAACATTAAATTATCAATCCGGGACTCGTAAGCTTCGAGGCACAAGCACAGGTACTGTAGTATCAAAACATCTAACCTAAACTAGAGTGAAAAATCAATTTATTGTCTAAGTGCAAAATTTCTGTTTATAGTTTAAACTAATCAATTGAGGAAAACATGCTCAAATAGTACGAATAAGAAATTCTAATCACGGTTCAAATGAAACTAACTATAATTAATCATAAACAAAGCAATACAAATTACTATTCAAATTATTTTAATCTAAATGGAAATATCAATCTAAATAATAAGATCTATTTAATCTAAGTATAAGAATATTAAATCAATCAAGATTAATTTAAAATGATACCAAATTTATATTAAATCTTAATTCTAATAAAATTAACTCTCATTCAAACAATCTTAAACTAAGGCAATGGTTAAACAGAACTTCAACTAATATAATTCTCAGGATCACACAAATCAATAAGCATTCAAACTTTAACCTCTAACATCACTTCACAATTGCTTCAAAAGAAACTAAGGAAACAAAGATTATAATTGACATGTTTTCATATTTAAAAGACTAAAAAATAAGAAACTATTGTATCCTTAGATCACTTTAATCAAACTCAAGAAATCGTTCAAACATAAGCGCATTAACCAACAATTCTATCAATAACTAATTACAATTATAATGCATCTCAAAACTAAACTACAACTCCAAACAATGATTTAATGGTCTCGTTGCATTGCTTTCAAATACTTAATTGCCAAAACACAATGTTACAAGGAATTATATTGAACCAGTAAGGTATGGGATTGATTTTAATTCATATTTAAAAGAAATAGAGTTGTTGATCTCTTGTTTATCCAATTAAGAAGCACCTTTGAGTATTCCAATCGTAAGCCTGTAACAAAGGGATTATTTATGCAATACAATCATCAATCAACACCATTCATTAGCTTACAATGACTTGGAGATGATATGTCTATTTAATTTCAAGAAAACAAATTATAGCCTTGAGTACAAAATTGAAATTATGAGATCTAATTAACAAATGCTTTCAAAATAAAATCCCTACATCTAGATCTATCCTATGATGTTTTACAAAATTTGCTTCCAGGTGGTGGTGGGCCTTGCCACTCCTAGAGCGAGTCTAAATTAACACAATGCTCTCTTTAAAAATAAAAAACACATTAATACTTACAACAAATTGAGTGCAGAATTAGAGTTGTATTAAAATTCAAAACATAAGTTTCTATGCATACATTTTTTCAGTCCTTCTAGGGCAATGCGAAACTTATTACATCAATTCTTTCAATCTATCTTTTTCTTTTTCCACATAGGCCATGGCTAAGCCATTTATAAAATTTTCTATGTGAATTTTGACTCTAATAGTCATTTTCCTTAATTCTGGAAAATTGCATATTTTTAACAAATTAGCCTAAAAAATATTTGTGTATCTCCCTAACCATGGCGAATTTTGGAAAAATTGATTGGAAGGAACCTAATTTGTCATATTTTAAACAAAAATTTCTCTTGTATTTTTCTCATTCAACTCCATTTCTTCGGAAATCATGCCCGAAGTTGGATGTTTGGCTCTTTTTATAAATTTGGGCAAGATTCTAGAATTCTAGGAAAACAATGTTTTTTTATAAAAATACCTCAAAGAACCGCGTATAACTATTGAACCGAAGTTAATATTGAGAAACAATTTTGGTTTTTGATAATTTGCTATATTGGTAAAAAACCCATTTTCTAATATTTTCAAGATTCACCTCCAATTGCAAGCAAATCAAAGTCAAAGTTGGCATTTTGAAAATTTTGCGGATTTTGAGCAAATTTGTTGATTTTCTTCTAAAGACCCACATGTGTGACCTGGGTGCAATCCAACTCATGGTAAGGTGTTAGAACATCATTTTGGACAATAAACTTCCTGGGTTTTCCCATGAAGCGTTCCGAGATGTCGAAGCTCCAAATTGGATATTTTCACCTACATGAATGTATTTTGTACTCAACCTGTAGCAACTAGTTTAATTGGCTTGTGAAGAAGTTTGGAAATGGAACCCTACTGAAAATGAACATAGAAAAAACCGTCATTAGTAAATAATGACTAAATGATCCAGATTTAAACAGGAATGCAAAAAATTACAGAGATAACCATATACACAAAGATGTAGCAGAAATAATACTTCATTCATTAATGGAAAATACTGAAATATGCTTACAACCAGAAATGGAAATAAATCAGCTAGGGCGATGGCAGCTTATCTCTGAGAAGATATGTGTGGCTACATGCCTCTGAACTGTGTTACAATGAGGCTCGAAGGCCTATTTATTGTTGAGAAACAATGGAAAACCCTTCACATTCCAAAACCTTACCCTAGAAGATGAAACGCCAAATTGTGGGCCCCGTTTTTGGGTAAGTTGGTACATCAACTTCCCGGGGTTGCGAATTGGTCGTATTATCTCCGTTTGATGCGCATGATAGACCGTTGGAAAGATCTCTCCGAGGACTATGATGGAAAAGACGATTTTTAGACTGAAAATGGCTTCGGAAGTTTAGGACCCGAAAAACTGCTAAAAATAGTAAACTGTGTTATAATTAAGGAAACTGAAAAAACTAAAAGAAGCACTAGAGGGGATCCAAGTGGAATTAGCGGGTGGCCACCAATATCCACCTCGATCATTAAGTCCAAAAAAGTATAAAATGATATGAAAGGGATGACTTTTCGATTGCTTTAGCGAGCTGAAAAAGACAAGCGCTCGGTTTTTTTGTGGGATGATCCCTCAGGTCTAGAAAGATTAAAATGTAGAGGAGGGATGTCGCTTCCCCTTACTTTAACGAGCTGGAAAGGCTAGTAGCTCAACAATCTTTTCATATTTAACAAGTCTAAAAACAACTTAAAAGAGACTCGTTTTTGAGGAGTGAGTGGTGTTTTCTTGTAGCAACTAGTTCCAGGTAAGCTTGGAACTTCTCAAAACATGGTAGTGTGGAGGGTGGCTAACAGAACCACTTGTCGCAGTTGTTCCTCAAAAAGGTAAATAATCAACTGGAAGCATATGATCGACCAAAAGAATGGAGGTGATGGAAGAACACAACCAAGGCTCAAAAGGCTGATAGCATGGAAATCACATAGGTCATTTACTAAAGACAGGTTTATTTTTTAATGAGCTTGAACCTTGCGTTAACATATGCTCAGTGGCGGGTTTATTTTTTAACGAGCTTGAACCTTGTGGAAACATTGCTCATGATATTGGTCAAAGATATTTAGTTCACCATTTAACACGTTAGATTCTTTCATCGGTCGTTCAACCTACTCATTTACTCCATCAAATTGATTAGAAATACATATATGTGCCCAAAAAAATGAATTAAAAACTAACATTTTACTTGACGTATGTGAATAGTAACATAAAAAGTAGTTTTACCTCTCATTGTTACCATTTCATTTCGAATTTGGGATTTTGGAGCTCTGGAGTGGTTTTCCCCCTCAAATTTCATCAGTTGATTTTAGGAGATCTGGTGGACTATTCTCTGCACCGTCAAGACCAGGTAGGAGATAACCTTGAGCTCTTCATTTTCATTCCATCCTTCTTTGATTTTGAGCAACTTTTTCCCTTCTTCTGGGCCCTTAGGGTTTGAAGAATTTTTTCTCCCTCCATCGTACCTGGTCTGCATCAAAAAGTGCGATGCATATTGAGCTGGACACTGGCCATTCAGTATGAATCTCACCCTGTGCACAGGCAGGGTGCGATGGGCGCAGAAGGGAAACTTTGCACAATGATTTTTCATGTAATTTTTTCCTATTTTTGCCCAAAAATGGATCCTAATTCATATTTTGTTTGTGTTTCAGAGATTTATCAGATCAAGATGGTCATCACATTGCATGAATTTGAACATGAAGAAGAGGACATGATTACCTTACATGATCAGGGCACATTTACTGCATTAGGAAACTGTGGTTTGCTCAAATTCTTCCGCATATCCAGCATGAGGCAACAAATTAGTTTGTTGTAGTATTTTTTCAATGCACAGGATCCAATCAACTAGGTATTCCAGATTAGAGGCAAATCCATTCCATTGACAGTCAAGGATATCTACTTTCTTACGGGGTTATTGAGGCGTGGTGCCCCTATCTCATTATCAGGATCTGCCCATGGGGGTGAATCTGTGAGGGATTATATTCATTAGTTTTGTAGAGATGGATCTCAGCACAATAGGGATGGCAAGATCAATATCCAAGATGTCACTAATTGGCCCTTGAGGACCATTTTATTCACCTTTTCTAGGTTGGCTGGTAGCGCAACTCCTCATTTGGCCAACAGATCCTATATGCAGTATGCCATGGAATGCCTGGAACCAAATATATTCAACTGGTTTGAGGCAGTACTTTCGGTTATAAAAGAACAACTCTCCAAGGTAAAGAATGGAAGATCTAAGAATTTTTTCTACGGTTCCATTTTGATTGCTTTCGCCTTGGAGAGGATTCCACTGATGCAGCCACAATACATTTCACTAGGATTTCCAGCACCAAGGGAAACACAGATGAAGAGATGGGTTGATCTCATGGCCAGACATGCTGGTCAGTCACAGATTTCTTTCTCTGATGCCTTCTTTGAGTGGTTCGACCATTAGGGGATGGTCTTCACAAAGTATCCATACATTGGGATGGATTTCCAAGGCAACCCAGATTTGGCGTTACCGGCTAGCGAGCAGTGAAGTGTTATGGGTAACATGATTTGACCATATCTTTGTTTATCAATTTTATAACATTTTTGTGTTTTTAAATGTTATCAAGATCACATATTTGTGCAAATGTTGGCCCAATGCGACCAGTGGCATGCCCGAGGGTGGCAGTTGACGTTCCAGCAGGAGAGGCTGTAGGGAGGGTTGTCCTTCACAATCTATACATAGCGGAGACCCTGGGAATGCTGCAGGATCAGATCGAGGGTCTCAGTCTTGATATTCAAGATGTGAGGATCGATGAGTTACCTCTTGAGGTTACAGTGCCATACTACTGATGTGCCGAGTCGATGGACTAGGGTCTTGTGTATGATCGCACAGGCAGTGACATGCTATCACCAGCATCATTAGCCTAGGGTGCTTTTCTGCATTCATTTTTGAGTTCCTTGGTCATGTGACCTATTTTGTCTTGGACACAAAACATTTTGTAAAAAAAATAAACAGTTAATTATTTTTTATTTTTAGGAGTTTTTATTTTGGTTAAGTTATATGATCCTGATGCAAATGTTAATGTGAAATGTTTTTCTTTACAAATGCTGCAAGTCTCTCTCTAACACATAATTTGCCAATGAATCAGTTAATGTGTTTAAGTTTATGGAAATGTGTTGATATTGAATGGAATCAAACTGCCTTTCCAAAATCCTGACTCTTAAGAACATATGATAGATAGCCGGATTCTGAATGGAATAGACGCAAGTAAGCTCTAGAATGAGGAGTTGCGAATCAAGCCTGACAATAAGTTGGTGCATGTCATGTTAAATGGCATCAAAGAAAATCTCCATCAACACATTGTACTCGGCAATGTTGTTTGTTGGTCGACCAATACATATCCCCCTGAAACTCACTAACTCGCCACTTGGAGCAAAAATAGCCCAAGTTGTAGAAGATAGGTTCCACGTACTACAACTAGCTCTGTCGGTATACCCAACAAATGTTTCCAAATAGTCCAACATCTGCAACAAATGAAAAGTGGATTACCTAACCAAAATGAAAACTCTTGACGAAAACAACAATGTAACAAAATCATATCTATAAAGAGATTACTACACTTAATTAACCATAGTAACGCTTAAGATACAACCCGTTTTGGGGTTGCGACAGTGGAATACCACCGTAATCTACTAGCTCATAGGCTCCTTTTTCTAATACTCATTTAACAATGTAGGGACCCATCCATAATGGTTCAAACTTACCTACTCCCAATTTATCAGAGTCCTGATCATAGAGCAAGACCAGGTCACCTTCTGAGAAGACACGAGGCTTGAAATTCTTGTCAAATTGCACTTTGACATGTTTATTATGAGCTTTGTTAGCTAATGCAGCATCATGATGGGTTTCATCCAAGTGGATTAGTTCCACGAAACGAGCCTTTTCCTCCAAAGTTTCGAGAAGTACATCGACTGTAAGCTTAAGAGATGAAATTTCACACTGAATCGGTAAGATAGCTTCCAGGCCATACACCAACTGAAAGGGTGTAAATTCGGTTGCATTTCTCACTGATGTCCTATATGCCCACAGAGCTGACTACAGGATTAAGTGCCAATTCCATTTGTGGACTCCAATCATCATCTGCAGTATGCGCTTTAGGACTTTGTTGATGGCCTCAACTTGTCTGTTAGCCTATGCATAATATGGAGTAGAACTATTGTGGGATAGTCCTAATTTAGAAATCAATTCAACCATCATGTGATTTTGAAAGTGCGATCCATGATCTGTGACTATAGCCTGTGGAACACCGAATCTAGAGACTACATGATTGAAAAAGAAAAGGGCAGATTTTTTGCCACTGTTGTTTAATGTAGGCATCGCCTTGGCCCATTTTTTAAAATAGTCGACAACGACTATGATATACCCATGCCCCCCAACCAAGGTGGGGTTACATGTGATGAAATCTTTGCCCCATTTATTGAATGACCCAACAACAACTACTAGATGCAGCGGTGCAGGTGGTAATCTGGTTTTGCGGTCAAAAATCTGACAAGCATGCTACAATTACGCAATCTTTGAATATAGTGGGATAGAAGTAACCAACTTGTAAGATATTTTGTGCCATAGCATAACCAGATTGATGCCCCCACATGCACCTGAATGACAATCATTCAGGACTTTTTTGGCCTCCTCATGCATGAGGCACCTTCGCAGAACTGTATCGACACCATGACGGTAAAGTGTATCACCGATGATCATGTAGTCTTTTGCTTGGTATTGAATACGTTGTTGTTCAAAGTGAGAGGCGTTAGGCCTAAAGGTTTGGGTTTGGAGATAGATTAGTATATCTCCATACCATGGATTGCTTGAAGATATCAGAAACAAAGTTTCATCCACAATTGATGCTTTAGATGTTAAATTGTTGGACAACGATGGGAGGTCACAAAGTAACTCTTTAAAGACTAGAGATTTATTTGATTTGGATTTGGTGAATTCTAGATCAAACTCTTGCAAAATGGCTATCCATTTGGAATATTTCCCCTTAGCAATTGACGCGACAGAATGTAGGTCATAGGGTTGCAGTCTGACAAAATGGTAGTTTTGTGAACGAGTATATAGTGGCGAAATCTCTATACTGCTTGAACAGCTACTAAAGCCAGCTTTTCAACATAGGAGTACTTGCTTTTTGTATCATTTATGTTTCGGCTTAAATAATACACAGGATGTTCTATTCCATTGTCTTCGTGTACTAAAACCATGGCGATGGTTGTATCTATAGCGGTGAGATACAGGTTAAAGTCTTTTTGATAGTCATGGGCGTACATTAATGATGCTTTTACTAGGGAACCTTTTAAATCATCAAAGGAAGCTTGCTCAACCTGATCCCAGTTGAAGGGTACTTATTTTTTCAAAAGACCCATATAACCTTTAGCAAGCTTGGTGTAATTTGGAATGAACCTCCTTAGAAAGTTTGCTTTCCCTTGGAGTTTCTGAATCTGAAGCAAATTTGAAGGTGGAGGCATGTCGATGATTGCCTAAACCTTACATGGGTTGAGTTGAATTCCATCCTTAGGAACTACGAAACCAAGTAATCAACCAGAAGCAACACAAAATACAAACTTGTGTGGATTGAGTCGTATCTTGTAGTGTTGACAACATAGAAATATAGCTCTCAAATGCTACAGATGATCAATTTGCTTTCACAAGTGAGCCGATAGATCGTCAAGATATGGTTGAACAATGTGCTTGATGTCATGAAAGACGTAGTTCATTTCCCTCTAAAAAGTTTCCCCTGCGTTCTTCAAACCAAAAGGTAGTTTACTGTACGCAAATGTGCCCCACGGACATATAAATGTAGTCTTTGACTGGTCCTGTGGGCGGATATTGATTTGATTGTATCCGAAAAATCCATCCATAAATGAAAAGATTTCGCATCCAGCACATTCATCAATTATCTAGTTGATGAAGGGTGTAGGGTAGTTGTCTTTTGGACAAGCTTGATTTACATCCCTGTAATCGACACACACTCTAATCATTCCTTGCTTTTTCATCACAGGAGCAATATTCGATACCCAATCAGTTAGAGGAATAGGGTAAATGAAACCAACATGTAAAAGTTTTTCAACTTCTGCCTTAATGGCAGTGGCTTTCTTTGAGTGAACTGATCGAAGTCGTTGTCATACTGGTTTGAGATCTAGATACATCTTGATTTCATGGCCAATGATACTCAAGTCAATGCCTAGCATTTCTTCATATGACCATGTAAAGACGTCTCTGAATTCACGAAAGAGAGCATAGTATATTTCTAGTTCTGAAGGAGAATAAGTTTTGCCAACATGAATATTCTTTATAACATTAGGTTTGATTGAGATATTAATGGTGATAGTCTCTTCAATATTGGACATATTTTGCTCGGAATCCACCGTATTTACAGTATTTGATAGAAAATCAAAAACTGAAGGATGATTAAGGTCACTAGAATAATCTTTGTTGTTATCTTGAAGATGGGACCGATGGTGGTAATCTTCCCATGGTGCCTCTCCTATCATCATTGACTGAATGATTCCTTCATTTGTAGAATTTATACGGACCAAGGATCAGAAGAGGTACCATATTCTAGAGACCTATCCATCCAAACACTCGATGAATGTTGATTTGGGTTTGCTGCCCAGGCCCAGAAAATTGATTGTTACAAAACTTCTATGGGGCTTGGGGGTAACACCTGGCGATGATCCATATTATCAAAATATTTAGAGTTCTTCCTAATATTTGATGATGTAGAAGATATCATATGACAGGTTTCCACCGTGGCCACTTCCACCAAATTACTCAGAGGCGAGAGGGAAAAAGTACCCATTAATGTGGGGTCTTTTAGGAGACCTACTCTGACATTTTGAAGTGATTGAGAGCTTCCATGGATCATCGGAATTCTTCCAGTAGCTTGTGAACCATTGGGGGAAAAGGTTAGTTGGTTAATGATTGTAATTCTGCCTTGGAGGGGAAATGCAATATTTCTAAAATATGTTGACACAACATCAGCCATAGCATAAATCCAAGGCCTTCCCAGTAAGATATTGTAGTCAAGGTTTCCATCGATGACCTCAACTTCAATCTCTATTGTTTTTCCCCCCAGTTCAACTTGCAAGTTACTTAATATCCCATATGGTGTGTATGTTCTTCCATCGAATTCTTTTAATGTCGTCGATGATTGTGACAAGGGTGGTGAGCCTAAAGTGTTCCAGCAACTCATTGACATAGTACAGGTAGATGTCCCTTCATTGATGATTGTTCGATGAATAGTTTTGTTGAGGGTTTTTACCTGTATAGGGAAAGTGAGTTGGGCTGGTAACTGAGGTTCATATCCTTTGTGGTTAAAGGCCACAAGATTGGAATCCGCTGGGTCAATCCCACTTATTGCTGATAACAAAGCCTACTTTTGGGAGGGAAAATTTTGTAGTACTTCAAGTGTCAACATAGCGGATGGCGATTAGGCCAGATCTTCCACTATATTATAATTTTGTGTTGCTCGGGCACGAGGATTAAATTTCAATTTATGTACTACTCCCTTTGGCAGCTTTATAGTTAATTCAGGAATGATAGGAAGCACAACTTCTAACAAAGTTGTTGTCGAGCTACTGGGTTGATCTATAGCCTTGTTGTTCAACATCTATGAATTCCCATAATCTTTATTCATGTCGATATTAAAGCATAATTTTGTTGTTTCGAGATGGATAACATAAGAACTTGGGATGGTGAAGCATGATCAATAGCAACCATATTAGTTTCTGGGTTTGGAAATGGATTAGTCAATATTGTCGAGGTACTTGAAGTTTTTCAAAAACTTTGTGACCTTAGCTTGATGTGGACAATCTCTCATATAATGGTCCTCATCACATATGAAACATGGCTGATTAGGTTTCTTTCACCCAGTAGGGCTTCCAAAATATTTCTCAGGAGTCGAATCTTCTTGTTTCTTCTTTTTTTTTCCCTTTCTTCTTGCCCCTTGGTTTCTTTGGTTCTTTGCCCTTGTCAAATAACACAGCACTAACTTCTGAGACAAGAAGTTTGTCATTTGCTTTTTCGGTAGATACTGCAAGGGATTTACCAGATGGAGCCTTTACAGTTTGCGTCCTTGAGGTAACAATCACATCGTCACTGGCATGAGAGTCCCTGTTTGATTTAGGAGGGGGAGGAACGGAAAATTCTAGTCTAGGAGCGTCATGAATTTTGTCGTAGAGTGTGCCAGACTGAGTATAGATCAAGTCTAAATATTGTGCATGAGCAATGACTTGCTCTTTAGTAACAACTCCTCTCTTTGCCACATCTTCAGTAATAGAAGGTAATAATAACTTAATAAACCACTCAGCTAGAAGCTGATCAAGAACATACATCTTTACCATTCGATGATGATGTCACCACTCATGAATATGATCAGATATGTGAGTGGTTGTTGTCTATTTAAATTTGGTAAGGAGTTTTGTTCCCGTTTCATACCTTATGGGTAACTGAAAGTGGGTTAGAAAGGTAGTGGCAAGGGTTTTGAAGTTATCAAACGAAGTTCTAGGCAATTCAATATACCATTTCATTGTCGGACCAGTTAGTGTTTGTCGAAAAAGGTGAAGCCTAATTGAATCATCATTTAGGGTATTAGATGAGCACCACAGATGAAAAGTCATTATGTGATTCGATGGATCTTCACCTGGATTTCCATTGAATTTAGGAATATCAGAGGGAAGTTTATGAGGAATCTCTGGCCACCACGGGGTGTAAGCAATTGGATCATTTGTCAGCCTTTTCAAATCTGGTAATTCTAGAGTTGCTACAAAAGGAAACTATTGATTTAGGTTTGGCGAAGCATACCCAGGATAAGATGGGATCACCTGAGCAGTAGGTCTTTCCATACCAGCATAATGTATCTGATGTTGATAACTTTGATAAGGTTAATGGGCATAACCATTATAGTATGGTTGTTGATAACCGTTTTGAAAATGTAGTTGTCCATTACCTACAAAGCCTTGCTGCTCAGGTCCTCGGTAAGATTGCTAGAATTGAGGTTGTTGATATTGTACTAGCCATGGGTGTTGGACCATTTGCTATTGCCCAATACTAGATGATTGACCAAGATTTGGGGTGATATTACCCGTTTGAGCCTGAGGCATTCCAGGTAAGGGAACACTAACCTGAGGTTGTGATTGAGCTGTAGAGACAAGAGGCTGTTGTATCACAACCTGAGAGACTTGAGGTTGACATACAATAGGTAGTGCTTGTACTTGCGACAGTGTCACAAAAGCAGGTGTAGTGGGAATATTCGACACGGGTTGAGTTGGTTGCATTGAATATACAACTCTTGGCTATTGAGGTAGTATTGGTACCTAACCACTAGATGTAATTCCATTTTGAATTGAATTATGTTGTGAACTCTCATATGGTTATTCTCCAGGAGGGAACAATGAAAAAGCATACTGCCCCCTGTTACACAGTAATTTGTCACTCCCTTCACCCCAGTCCTTCTACTGTGTCATGTGTCCAAGTGAAACATGCTCATACTGAACAAATGCTCTCTTATGTTGCCAAGTGACCCACGTTTCCTAAGTTTTCTGCCTCATCGTGAGAATGGACTTAATATACGCGATGGACAGTGGTCATAACTAGTCCAACCACGCTCCTAGGGCAGAAGTACATCTGTTTCCCGCGACGGCCTGATTTTATGCTCTGGCACGAGGTTACTTGCTATCTTTAGCGACGATCTGATTGGCTGCATTACATACTAGCGATGTCAGTGCTAAAGCCTAGTTATAAACTCGCGATGATCAAAATTGGGCGAATTTGTTCCAACATTCGGCCTTCTAGATGTCTCCAAACCTGGTTGTTGGCATAGTTTGTATCGTCCTTCCCCCTCTGGTATGGCAGTTCCATCATTTGTGCTACCTTCCTTGGGGATAAGCTCTCTCTTCCACCTTTCATGGTGCTCCCTTCTCCTATTTAAACACTCACCTTTGATATGATTAGCTAGTTGGTAACTTCTTGGTTTGAGCAGTGTTGTTAGTGCTTTTGAGTTTGATAGATAGCTGGTGTGGGTGTGACAAGTGTGGGATTGTTGATAGCTTGTGGAAGGTTGTGAAGTGCTCTTTAACTTTGTGTAAGAGCTTATGAGTGAGAGAGATATTTTGTATGTTGGGAGATCCATTGTCAAAGAGTGAATGATTGAAGAACATGCTGGTTGGATCCTCTAAGAAGGCTTGCGACGTGAAGACTTTGGTTGTAAGCTTGCTCTTATTTCATTATTAATACAATCAATGATGTTTTCCTATGTCTTGTATGTAATTTACTTGATAGCTCATGACTTCTTGACTTTGTGAGTAAATAGATCATTGTTGTTTTCTGGTTATGTGCTTTGTTATATTTCCTTTGCATTGTTTCAGGTTGATCACTCGTTGAGGAGAAGGAAGCGAAAGCTGGAGCAGTGCAATGGAACTCCATCGACCACTGGTTGAGGTAGGCCTCCAACTATTACTGTTTAAGGAAATATATTGTTGATCTTTCCTTGCTATGACTAGACCCACTCTATGGCTAGAGGGGTTACCTCTGTCCATAGAGGGAACACTTTCCTGCATCACACCCCCCATATGGTGGCAATCCAGTGCTCAAAGGATAGATCGACCTTTGAAGACTTGGCTTCCCAAATTGAAACTAGTATGCAGGATCAATTTGTTGAGTTTCAACATATGAAATGCCAGATAGGATCCTGGATGAACAAATAGAACATACCATGTTGTCGAAACAGTCCCTGTGTGGACTCCATCTAGTGGTTGATAACTAGTTGGGACAAATGGTATACTAGCAAACATCATTGGAGTGGTAGCAGGAAGTTCTACTGTGGATATATCTAATGGCACTATCGTAGATGTTGATGGTTGCTCAGACATGTTTAGTCTAACCAAAAATTTCCTAGCGATTCGACAGGAACTTGTGATGAAGGATAATTAAAAGAACTAACTTTAGGAGCAGAAGGATATAAGTGGATCCCAGTCCCAAAATGCAATGGGGTACTGGATGGAAGATCCTCTACAACCTATTCTATAGCAATCAGTCTAGGTGGAAGAGGTAGACCTTCAAGTCCGTAAAATATTTCTGGAGCCGAAGAAGGTATAGCTTCTGCAATGACAGAAATGGGAGGGGTGACACCTTCTAAATTATGGAATTCAACTTCCAGATGTTCAGGTAAGTGAACTTCAGTTTTCGGATCAGCCCTATGTAGAGTTGTTTCAGGTATAGAAGTGTCAACCGTTACACTAGGATCAATTCTAATGTGCTCTTGTAAGTACAGAGCTTCTTCTGTAAAGGCAGATGTACCAGAAATGATCGGAGTAACTGTAGTCTCTGATGATGTTGAAACACAAGTTTTGAAATAAACTAGGAGAATTGGACTCAGTTAGATGAGACCATTTTTCCTGGAATGGTTTCATCTCTGGAGTCGAAGATGGTTGACTCGCTAGTCTCCGCGAACGACAGGGTTTTGATTGACTTTCTACCATGATTGTGGATTACTTGATCAACTCAAAATTAAGAAGGGGAAAATGTTATTCCAAATTAAATAAATTTTAATGACGCTTTGATGCAACTTTTCTTTTTCAATTTTTAAGAGTCGAGAAAAAGCTAAAGATGACTCTAGTCACCTTCGATTTTTAATGAACCTGAAGTGACAAGTGCTCAGATGGACCTTTTCTTTTTAGGAATCGAAAAGGAACGAAAGTGACTACTCTAGAAATCTAGATAGAGGGATTACCAAACCAATTACAAAATTGCAATATACACCTTGGTGGTAAATTAAAGACAAATTATTGATGACTTTACGTATGGCAGTCAATCTTCCCGAATGTTGTGTTCAGTGCATTGCGATCGATAGGGCAGCAGACATGACTTCCTATTGATAAAGGATATCAGCCTACTGTGGTCTCCCAATATATACTAGATGGTATGGGGAGTACAAGTCTGTAATAACACTTGTCGTATCAAAAAGGAGGAATTGCCCAACCTTTGATGAAAATGATAGTTACCACATTTTACGATGCCAGAACACATCTCTAGCCTAGACTTCTAGATGTGTTGTCAAAGGTTCCAAAGTGTTTTTATGTTCATTGAGATTTATTTTAGATTTGATCTTTCTTAGAAGTTTTCCTTTCACGGTTCACCTCGTGATGTAGATGTAAAATTCCTAAATATGCAATATAAAATGATAAACAATCATTTATTTTTTAGCGATGAAAATCATAGCTACTAAGGAAAGAAGATAATGATTCTTTCAACAAAGAGAAACGAGCACACACTAAATGCACTTTTCCTAAACCATTTTCTGCACACAGTCTAAATGGAAATGCAAATGCATGTATTTGTTTTTCATTTCCTTAATGTGAGAATGCTGAAAAGGAAAACTAAGTATAGATCTGAAATATTTTCTTCAAAGCGACATTTCGAAAATTTCTTTTCAAAACGAAAGGGATACTAAAACGACACTTTCGATTTCGAATGGAAAACTGCTTTCAACACTTCAAATATTAACAATTCAGATCAAATACAATGACAAAAGTGCAATCAACTATCTAGAGGATGAAGACTTTACAACACTCTTCTTTTTGGCTCAAAATGACAGTTACAACACTTTTTTGCATCAAAATGACAGTTTGATTAAGCTACTTTTGACAAAGAAGGGCTGTAAATGATTGAAAAATACATAAAAACATTTACAAATCCTAATCAATAGAGGCTGAACAATGTAAAGGAAGGAGGCTCCAACAATGAGATACTGATCACAAATAGCAAAACAACTTAATAGAGCTTAAAACAAGGAGGAAAAACCCAAATTTCAAAGAGAGAAATAATATAACTCAGTCATTGCACCTGTCCTTCAGGAAAATAGGGATGCATCTCACCTGCTACACATGGGAGTTGTGATGCATACAGGCTTCCAATTATAGACAGTGGGATGGGCCAGGGAGAAAAACTGAGTTGGGTTTATGCTCAAAATTTGTAGCTAAGTTCAGTGATTTAAGATGAGCTATGCTGGACAGTAAAAACAAATTACAGGGGTATGATCTTAGGAGGTTAATGAGATACCACAAGGGTGTTTAGGATGTTTGTAAATCAGATGTTCAGTTCATAAACTAACCCAGAGATTGACTGAACCAACATTCATCTACTTTGCAATTGCATAGCAAGAGCAGTTTGGAGGCTATCTGGCTAACTTCAAGCTCCATTTGTAGTTTATAAATCAAAAAACAATAATAAAGAAACAAACTAATCATTCCCCAGTGGAGTCACCATTTTGTTTCCAGGAAAACTAGTGTCTTTTCGATCTGCTAGTCCCACTAAGAAGGGTGGCTATCTTAGAAACAAACAATCAAAGCACTTTGCAATTTACTTTATGTATGATAGATAAGAGAGAAGCAAAGAGGACCAACCTGGATCTTCCGCTTGATTCCTAGCTTGATTTTCTCTCTCCCTTGATAGAGCTTGCCACTCTTCTACTTTTCCCACTTCAAAGAATAGCTATAGAGTCAAAGTAACAAAACACCATCAAAGCATCTCGATCTATAATATCATAAACAATGCAAAATCAGAAATACATTGAACATACAATTCCATTCACAAATAACAAGATTCACAAATACACGATTGTATGGAGGAAAACTCAAAAGACTTTATTAAGAATAGAAGAGAGGATTACAACCTAGCTATTTGATCTAGCATCCTCCTCCCAACATCAAAGCCCTCTTCACCTCATGAAAAGCAAGATCACCTAACAATACAATGTTCCATCTCAAAGATAAACCAACAACACTTCCTTACAAATTACAAAATTCCAGCCTCTAGATCTCTCAGATGAGGGATCCATTTATAGATGTCTTGCAAGGGGGTGAGTCAGCTCTGGGTTTTTGATTAGTGTCATTGCACTGATAGTTCTTGGTTCCACTTGGAGATTTCATTGATATCTTACTCATCCTTGGGGGAATTCAGAGAGGCAAGTGTCACAGGAGAAGTTTCTAGAAGATTCCATGAGCATCCACTTAGCAAACTATCTCAGCCATTTTTCCATTCTCGCTCATCACACCCTACAGAAGGCCTCTTTAGTATGCATCACACCTGGCTAGTGCAGCAACTAGTATGCATTGCACCTTGACCATGGAGCAGTCAGTATGGTCCAGTTTTGGCCAGTTCTGAGTGCTTTTTTAGATGGAACTTCTGGGAAATGATGTAATCAGTTGACCATGATCTTTTAGGGTATGAAACAACACTTTTAGGGGTTAAATAACCCTTGGTTTATCGACATATATGATTGGGGTTGCAGTGCCCAAATATGTCTATAACAGAAGCATAAATGAAACCTAGCGTGGCACCTGAATTTGTAAAATAGGTGGAAAACATGCTACGAAGAGATGCCATTTGTTACAAAAGTATACACAAAATTCATAGCAATTATTCTATAACTTTTGTAGGTCAATGGGACATGATGAGTGCACTTGTAGAAGCTATGAGTTGATGATGGAAAGAACTCCCACCTATAGATTTAAGGCCGAATCGCAGTCCCTAGACCAGAATGCAAGAGTGGCGCAAACAGGATTCCAGGGGCATGGACGAGGCTAAGGAAAAGGAAGAGATGGCCAAGGTTCAACTAGAACTGAACCTTCAGATAGCCAAGCTCCAATTTAAGGCACAACCTTCAACTTCGCCAGAGGTGAAGGAGTAGCATGCCAGTGCCATTACAACAGGAATAACGGAGATCAATAGTTGTTATAGACATATTTGGGCATTGCAACCCCAATATTATATGTCCATAAAGCAAGGGCTTATAAGTCACTAAAAGTGTTGTTTCATACCCTAAAGGAACAAGGTTAGCTGATTACATCATCTCCCAAAAGTTCTCCATGAAAAAATGCTCAGAATTAGTCAAAACTGGACCATCTCACCTGTTCCATGGTCAAAGTGCAATGTATCCCACCTAATGCACACAGGGGTGTGATGCATACTAAAAATCCCTTCTATGGGGTGCGATGGGTGAGAGTAGACAAATGGTAGAGACAGTTTGCAAGGTTGATGATCATGGAATCTTCCAGAAACTTCTCCTGTGACACTTGTCTCTCTGAATTCAACTAGGGATGAATAAGAGATCATGAAATCTCCAAGTGGAATTGAGAACTATCAGAGAAATGACACCAATCAGAAACCTAGAAGTTAACTCACCCACCTACAAACATCTATATATGGATCCATCATCCTAGAGATCCAGAGGCTGGAATTTTGCATCTTGTCAGGAAGTGTTGTTGGTTTCTCTGTGCAACATTCTTGGGTGATCTAAGCTTTTCATGAGGTGAAGAGGGCTTTCATGCTAGGAGGATGGCATTGGGTCAGACCAATGGGTTGTAATCCTCTCTTCTACTACTTCTATCAATAAAGTTATTTGAGTTTTCCTCCATATTCTTGTGTTCTTTGAAGTGGGACAAGCGAGGAAGGAGTGGCAAAGATCTGTCAAAGGGGAGATGAAGCAAGCAAGGAGCCAAGAGAAAGACTAAGGTTGGTACTCTCTGCTTCTCTCTCATCTAATTCTCATAAAGGAAAACACAAGTAACTTTAGTTTTTTTGTTTCTAAGATAGCTACCCCTCTTAGTGGGACTAGCAACTCTGAATGGACACTAGTTTTCCCGATAACGAAAGGCGACTCCGCTGGGGAGGGAATAGATTGTTTGCTTGTTCCTAGTTTGCTTACTTTATAAACTACAGACGGAGCCTAAAGTTATGCCAGCTAGCCTTTGAATTGCTCTTTCTATGCAACTGCAAAGTAGATAAATGTTGCTTCAATCAATCTCCGGGTTAGTTTATGAATTAAACATCTGACTTGCAAACATCCTAAGTGCCCTGGTGGTGGATCAAGTAACCTCATTAGATCTGCCCCTATGTTTTGTATTTATTGACTATCATTAGCTCAGCCTAAATCCCTGAACTATGCTACAAACTCTGACCAAAAACCAAGTTAAAGTCTTGTCCCTGGACCATCGCACCTCTCGTGTGCAATAGGTGAGATGCATCCTTGTTTCCCTATGGTGCGATGATCAGATAAGATTGTTTCTGCCTCCAGATTTTGGTTTTTCTTCACTCTCTTTAGCTTTATTCAGGAGTTTTGCTGTCTATGATCAGTATACCACTGTCGAAACTCCCTTCCTTTTGCATTATTCAACCTCCATTGTACAAAGAATTTTGAATGTTTTTATGTATTTTTCACCATTTACAGTTCTCCTTTACGAACAGTAGCTTAATCAAACTGTCATCTTTTGATTTGAAAGCATTGCAAGTGTCGTTTTTGGTCAAAGAAAAGAATCCTACTCTTCTTGATGGTAGATTACATTGTTACTCTTGTATTTGATTTCAATTAATAGTATTTCAAGTGTCAAAAGCAGTTTTCAAATTGAACTTGAAAGTGTCTCTCTTAGCCTTCCTTTTGTTTTTTAAATTCGGAATCACAAAGTGTTGTCTTAGCCTTCCTTTCATTTTTTGAATTCGAAATCACAAAGTATCATATTAGTCTTCCTTTCATTTTTTGAATTTGAAATCGTAAAGTGTTGTCTTCGTCTTCCTTTTGTCTTTTGAAGAGAAAATTGTTAGTACTGTCGCTTTGAGAGAAAAGATAGTTCAGATTTGTACTTAGCATTCTTTTTGTCATTCACACATTAAGAAAGTGGAAAACAAGTACATGCATGTTCATTTTCATTTTGACTGCTTGTTGATTTTGATTTAGGACAGTGCATCTAGTGTGTTCCCTCAGCTCTATGTTGAAAGACTTAGTAGCTAGGACTTCCATTGCAAAAAGAAGAGTAAACAACTGTTTATCATCTTAGGTTGCATATTTAGGAATTGTATATCTACATCATGTGGTGAACCTTAAAGGAAAACTTCTTAAGAAATATCAACTGTAAAATAAATTCAATGAACATAAAAATTCTTTGGAACCTAATGCACAACATTTAGAAGTCTAGGCTAGAGACATATTTTGGTGTCATAGAGCTTGGTAATTATCGCTTTCATCGTAGGTTGGGTGATTCCTCCTCTTTGAGATGACAAGTGCCAGTACGGACTTGTGCTCCCATGTACCGTAAAGTATATATTGGGAGACCATAATAGGCTATATCCTGTATCCTTAGGAAGCCGTGTTTGCCACCCTATCGATCAAAATGCACTGAACACAGCGTTCGGGAAGATTGACTGCCATACCGTAAAATGTATTCTGCAGTTTTGCGATTGGTTTGGTAATCCCTTTTTCTAGGTTTCCAGAGTAGTCTCTTTCATTCCTTTTCAGACTCCTTAAAAGGAAAGGTCCATCTAAGAACTTGTCACTTCAGGCTCATTAAAAATCGAAGGCGACTAGAGTCATCTTTAGATTTTTCTTTACTCTTAAAAATTGAAAAAGCAAGTTGTGTCAAAGCGTCATAAAATTTATTTTAATCGGAATAACATCCCTATTCCCTCGTTATTCTTAGGTTGAGAAAATGGAGTCCACCAACCAAGGATTTCCCCTTGGGGGAAATCCTAGTCCTTTCTCCTCTTTGGGAGATGTTGGTGCACCTCATATGGCCACATTGTCCCTTCCAGGACTGACAATTGGCCTGCCAGTATGGCTCTTCTTGGCCTCTATCATTCAAAGCATCATGATTCCTGAGCAATCAAATCAGAAACCAGATGATACTAGAGTTACCCCCAAACCTTATACTTTGTCTGTTACTCCCTCTCCTTCTTCCTCTTCGCTTGGTGAAGCTGGTAAAGCTAAGGACCAAGTAACTGAGAAGAAGAAGAAAGGGAAGGAGAAGAAGAAGAAGAAGCTAACGGTGGAAGGGGGAAACCAAGCATCGTCTAGCCAAAATCCACACACTGCATCATCCAAACATAAATCTCCATGTGTCATTTGCAAAGGGGACTACTATCATCGAGATTGTCCTTGTATCCCATGGATCTTAAGGGACTGGTCTTCCCGCTTGCACAATCCGGTGTCCTCAACCTCTGACGATCATGTTGAGAGTACACCACCAACTAGTAAAAATGAATTCACTGGACAAAAAGGAAGATCTAAAACTCCTTGTAGACTGTGTGAAGGTGATCATGCCATCCACTATTGTACCTTCCTAGACGAAGCTAAAAGAGTCTTGGATAACTGTCCTGCTTCATCGCTACGACTTCCTCCTGGATACAAGAAACTCTTGCCGAGTCCATCTCTAGTTGAAAATCTGACTCACACACCTTTTTTGTCGGTCGAAGCACCTATCATTGAAGATAAACCCTATGATTCCACCCTAGACCAAAGTCAATAGGTCAAGACGACAGTCGACCCAATCTTGTCTTCAGAGGGTCCACCTTCAAATCATACCATCACCAAGGAGAATGAGAACGACACCATTCAAATTATTTTTGTAAACACAGACCTTGATGAACATGGGAGAAATCTACCCATTCCTTTACCATAGGAAGGAAGTTCATCAAAGTTTTATCCATGTGTTTATTCAGTCCCACCTCCAAGCAACCTAGTCATTTCCTTCGACTGGAATCTACTAGGCAGACCCCGCCTACCATCTAATGTACCATTCTGAATCATAGTACAAGCTTACAGAATGATCATGGTTGATACTATCATAGATGAAGGGGCTTCTGTGAGTATCCTTTCCTCAACTTCTTGGAAAGCGCTTGGTTCGCCATCGCTTTTGCTTGAGATGCGAAATCTGACAGGCTTCGACAAAGGAACCAGTTGACTGTTAGGTACCCTTCCAAGTTTGCCTATAACTTTGAGAAGGAAAACTGTCTACCTGAATGTAATGGTAGTCCAAGGACCTTTATATTACAATATTCTCCTTGGGCATGACTACATTTATAGCATGGGAGCTATTGTTTCCTCACTCTTTTGAGTGATGTGTTTTCTGCATGAAGGCAGAGTGGTCCAGCTCATAGACCAGCTTTCATTCCCTGGCTCACACATAGCTAATAGTCAAATGCCATCCCTAACTGGTCTTTTTGTGCAAGGAATGTCTCATCAATCTCCAGTCCGTCCACCTAATGAGTGTGAGTGATTCGGTGATTGTGACTGAAACCCAGGGGGCATGCACCCTGGTCCGCTTTGGCAGGAAAACCCTAGTTATAAGGTGGGTTTCCCCGTAAGAATATGACTAGTCTGACACACCCATCCATTTAGGAGGATTAGACTGGAATAAGATTCCTTCGTGAGAAGGTATGCCTTTTCCGCCATAGCCAAAGAAGTGTTCTGTCTGCATATTGAATGGTAACCTAGAAACTCTACTTCATTATACCTGGGGGCATGCAAACCTTTTTGCATGAAAGTGAAAAGCGACCATTTATTTTCTTTGTTTATAGGTTCTTAACCCTTTAAACACGTAGGATTGGTCGTTCCTAGCTTACATAATGAAAGGATCTAGAGCAAAGTTTTGAATGGGGCAAGCTCCTTAAAAAATGAACCTATTGATGAGACATCCTTATTATACGACTGGCACAAGTAGTTTTACGTGAAGTTCAAGCTCATTAAAAAATAAACCTAGCAATGAGCATATGTTACACCAGGGTTTAAGTTCATTCAAAAATGAACCCACCTTTGGTAAATAACCATTGCGATCACATCATCATCAGCTTTTGAGCCTTGGTCGTGTTCTTACCATCACCTTGACTATTTTTTAGCTGATCATATGCCTCCATTTGATTGTTTACCCCTTTTGAGGAAAATCTACGACGAGTGATTTTGTTAGCCATCTTCTTTACACTGCAGTGATTGAAAATTTCCAAGCCTCACCTGGAACCAGTTTCTACCCAAAAATATCACTCATTCCCCAAAAAACGAGTCTCCTTTAAGCTCTTTTCATCTGACTCGTAAAATAGAAAAGATTGCTGAGCAATTGGCCTCTCCAGATCATTAAGCAATCGGAAGTGCTATCCCTCCTCTAGATTTTAATATTTTTGGACTTGAGGGATCATTACACAAAAATATCGAGTTCTTGTCTTGTTCGTCTTGTTAAAACTATCGAAAATTCATCCCTTTCATATTATTTTATACTTTTTCAGACTTAAGGGATTATATTACGAAAGAGGAATGTTGGAGTTTCCTTTCTGTCCTTTTTCAGAATCTCTAAAATTGAAAAGGATCGAGTTATCTTTTTCGTTAAACTCGTTAAAACAATAGCGACAAACTTATCCGTGCAGGAAAGAGTGAGTTTTACTATCGCTAGGCTCATTAAAACATAGCGACGGGTTTGCCCGAAGGGAAAATTATAGAACAAGCATATGTTATCCTCCTCAAGCTTGACAAAAATAAAGAGGTACTGGTTAGAAATGACTGGGGAAAAATTGGGAAGAAAACTTGAAGAAACTTTATTGGTAGCAGTCGCTCTTGAACATGACACTTTCTCTCCATCACCATGATTGAGTTGGGTTGGGTTATTTCGTTCACTGGTCATATCACCGTTGGTCCACCGTACCATCCATTTTTGGGGTTAACACTACTAATCAGTGTCACCGATATGTTCAAGAGAAGTCGCTCAAAGAATTCACCAACCCAGCTTGTGTCTCATCCGCTACAATACCTTCACCCTTCATTATTTCATGACCACCACCCTGAACCTTGTATCATCAGATTGCTTTCACCTCCACAAAATCATTTTCTCTGTTTCATGTTGTAGATGTGGGATTCATTAAGGCCCTCCTATGATGGGTCACTTCTTGTTGACATCAACTCATTATCCAAGAAGTTGACTTAGGAACAACTCTTTCATTACTTTGAAGCTTGCATGCCTCAATGGCAAGTTTCTCACTCCCGACGACAGGTTTACATCAATGGCCTTCGACCGAACGATTTTGTGTGGTGTTCTACGTCAGGTCCCATTTTCACACCACGTGAATTGTACTGCATTACCTTGAGGGTCATTATCATTATCAGTGATTCCTCTCATGCCTGTTAACAACTTACATCATTGGCTAGTAATCAGGCAATGTCTTTCCATGTTCAACTTCAAAACATATTTTCACATGGATCGACTTGTACTTTGGGTGAAGATTGAACGAGTTTGAAGACCCCAGATCTAGTTTCATCCATCCGGGCTGTGATATATTCAGGAAAATAAAGATATAAAATGTACATCATAGCTGCATAGATAATCATCTAAGCCAAAGGATGATGGCTCTACCAGAATCATCAGTCTACCATACAGACGGTTGTTTGTCTTATGTACATGAAAATGAATTTATAAAGCTGAGCATGGGAATGCCCACCTCAGCTATATCATGAAAATATTATGAAGATAATGTATTGTATTGTATCTCATTATAGGTCACCTTCCAATTCGAAAAACCTCGGATCCTCATGATAAAGCATTTCACCCGACATCAAAAGATTTATGACCTCATGCTTTAGGGGGCAACTGTTATATACATATTTGGGAATTGTAACCCCAAACTTATATGTCCATATACCAAGGGCTTATAAGTCCCTAAAAGTGTTGTTTCATACCCTAAAGGAACAAGGTTAGCTGATTACATCATCTCCCAGAAGTTCTCCATGAAAAACTGCTCAGAACTGGTCAAAACTGGACCATCTCACCTGCTCCATGG
>APFE030648086.1:0-12483 GCA_000404065.3 Pinus taeda
ATCCAATACCATGGACCAAAAACCATTGCGTCCAAAAAACATGTTCGAAAATCATGCACAAAACCATAGGTGGGTCCGCCCAACCTAACATAGGGTCCAAAACCAAAATTTTCTGGGGCGCTGCCCCAGACCCCATAAAGTGGGGTTATGTGTACCCCTCAAACCCCTTGTTAACTATGTGGAAAGAATATAACACAACCCAACATCATAGAGATTGTAACTTCTGGCATCGAATGTATATTTCTTCATCTCCTCTGCTTTGACATCTGCATTCTTGAAAATTTGTATCTTGTATAACCCGCTATGCAATTGAAGAGCAGGCCAAGGTACCTTCTTCTTCCAGTCTAGCCTAGCTGATAATCCTTCCGATATGTGATATGCTACTTCCTGCATGATGAGTTTGTCCAAGGAAAACTTTGGTAGAACATGTGGAGGCTTCTCCGCATTGTACATCCGTATTAAGGTGTCGGACGTGAGGCATACCAATCAGCTATGTTGATTAGTGCCTCCATGATTGCCTTCAACATGCAGGGTGGATCCTGTTTGAATATCATCTTGTAAACCGGGGTGACACAATGATTGGACAATTGTGTGATAACTCGTTGCATTCAAACAACATCTTACAATAAGTGTTTACAAAGGTCTCCCTCGATGTCCATTCCCACTTCAAGCCCGGGAACTCCTGATAGGCATAGATTGCATCCAAGATGTAGGTAGACATGTGGATTTCCGCTTGCATACCTTTGGGTGGTTGTCGAGCCCTTGTTACCTATTCCTTCAGCTAATGAGCGAACATGTCGGACTAGTTGCATGCTTTGTCTTCTCTAGCTAGTTGGTCTAACACGATCACCCAACTCTGTGGGAAGTTTTTCATGCTTTCTTGGCCATATAGACGACATGCAAAGATGATCAAGTATTGATACGCCTTCCGCAGTATCTTCGTCTTGTAGACCTGGTTGGGTTTCATCCTAAATTTAGCCTGCTCCTTCACCTAGTTCTTCAAGATATATTTAGAGTTGGAATTGTTGTTAGGTATGTTGAAGGGAGTCTCCATGATGATCACAGGCTTTGACATATTATGGTACATTTTCTCATAATCCTGTGCCATGAAGGTAGAAATCTCTACCCCACTGACACTACTAAATGTCATCCTCTCATGATTAGTGTGCAAGAAAATCCAATGTATCATGTCTGTGCATAGAATCATGGGATAACTGCATGCAATTCAGTACAATATGGACTTGTAGATGTTCACATAGACTTGGCAGTCTTCGAGGTCTTCGCTAAATGTGCCTTCAAATGCATCATTGACCTCTTGCCATTTCAGCTTGATGTCCTTGTTTACAATCAGCTTGGTGTCTTCATAAATCAACAGACTTGTAGATACTAGCTCAACTGCTACTCTAGTTGCACTTTTGTCAGTGTCCTCTGATCATGATCTCTTGGAGGCCATTGATCCTAAAATTCTAAGAGGCAGATGAACACTTGCTAGATCTAGAGCAAAAGGGACATGCATGGCAAGAAATTTGTCATCTAAAACCAAAGAAAATTAAGGAATGGCATGCAACATACCTGGGGATTGACTCGCAAGGATTGCACAATTTTTCCTGGGAGGCTGGGATACTCGCTGTTAGAACTACCAAAAAGGCAGTCTGGGCTATCTGGGCAGGCTAGCTGGATCATGGAATTGTGTAATGCACAATCTAGGCTAGCCTGATGGCTACTGGAATTACGCAATGTGTAATTTTAGCTGGCAATGGTTTTAGGCCCAGTGACTACATTGCACAATTTTCTGGGCCAACAGTCATTGTCCCTCAGAATTGTGCAATGAAAGTTTGGAGGATAGTCACTAGGTAGAAATGTGCATTTTTTGAGAGGAAGACAAAGCCTTCCCTCTCAGGATTATGCAATGTTATCTTGGTGAGGCAGAGTCTGGGCCAAGGCTACCCAAACCTGCCGACGGGCAACTGAAAGAAAATGTGAATGTGAATGCATGGCGATATGGAGTGCAAGCAGGATTGAATGATCGTACATGCAAATAGTGAATGAAATATTTAGAAAATGGAACAACATGCATGTGGGTGAAGCGAGTTTCTGAATTAGCAACTGTTCGTGTAAAAAAGTTTCATGGATGCGATAACAGTGAGATGCTAACAAAAACTGAAACGATGGTAGTACAATCTAGTATGCATCTAAATGATAACAAGTGTTCACAGAAATCAAGAAAACAACACTCACACAAGCGAATACACAAAAGGCGATAGAAATGCTGCAAAATACAAGTTAAGCTAACTTACCCATGAATAGATGAGCTGGATGTGTCAAAGACTCTTGGATGTGTTGTGGGATGTTAGAGCTCCAAGATCAATGTGAATAAGTGAGTTCTGAAGTGTTGAATAAATAAGTTTGAGGCTTATGATGCACATGCCACAAATCTAGGAAAAGTGACATTTGGAGGAAAGATTAAAAAAATCTTTGCATGTAACCTCTAGTTGCTAAAAATAGCTCCCTAATATCTAGGGATGCTTTTTGCATGTTTCTTTTTTCTATTTAGGGAAAAGTAACTCATGCATGCAAGTGAAGTTTTCTTAGTCCCGGGTGGAACCGGTGAACTCAATAGCATGTGCAACAAGTTGCTTAGCTAAGGGGAAAATTTGCACATTTCTGGGAGGGCGCTGGGCTAGCTACCTAGAAGGATTACATAATTTCTAGGTTGAGCAGCTGATTGCTACCCAGAATTGTGCAATTTCTGGAGGGAAGGCTAGTTTCCCTACAGAATTGCGCAATTTCTTGAGGGAGTTTCTCAGCCTGCAGCTAGACCAAATCCGGAGAAGCAACCTGTGAGGGGGATGCAAAAATCTCTCATGCACAGGCTGGAAGTTTGCTAGAAAAGCACTGAAGCCTGAGTACCTGACAAGGCAAGACATGCTGTTGAGGATGGTTGGTCTAGGGAGGATCCAAAAAGAAGCTAAGAAAAAATTTTGGAGGGTGTTTGTAGTCGCTACAACATTGAACTAACCAACAAAAACCTACACTATCGGTCCTTTCGGAAACAACCTGCGTAACAAAAGTTTCAGTCTCACTCGAGGTAGTATTGGGGGATGATAGAACTAGGTTTCTTCATACAGAGGGCTATGTGATGTCTTTCCTTTAGATCTAGAGCTTTATCTTGACCCTCACGAACCCTAACCCTTGAAACCCAAAACTTACATTAAATAATAATTAACTGGTTTTTGTCCTTCATCGATTGCACTAAACATGCATAACATCGTATAAATAAATAAATCTATGTCTTCATGAATCTATTAAGTACTTTTCTTGGTTAAATGCATTCAACATATCATAAATATAGTAACTTTAGAAATAAATAGAAACATACAAATACACAGACATCACTTCAAAATAGGTATTTCTCATGCTTTAGATTCTCAAATAAAACTCTTTCCAACCTTGCACACACAGCTGCAGGGGCCTGCACACTCGGTTGCAGACTCACCAAGGTCTCCATGCACACAACTGCATGAGCCTTCCATTTCACTCAAGTACAAAATAGACAAGATCATACTCAAATCATATATCTCCCCTTTGACTCTTCTATGACTTCCTTTTATATTATTTCTCCATTACAATTCCATGGTCTGCGAACCATGGGTGGGTTTCAAAACAACATAACTTTAACAAACTAATGGGATTTGACCTTCCTAAATTCCCTTTGACTCTTATTGACCTGCACTACTCACGCTCCTCTCCTAAAAATGCAGAGACTTTACAATATCTTAACAAAATTTTAACACAATCTAACCCACGGGCCCCCATCCCAACACAAAGAAATAGACAAGCTTGGAAAACTTGTATGGTTACAGAAGAAATTAGTGGGATGCCCCATGAGAGGATATAAGTGTTTTCAATACAGGAGAATTCGATATTATCATGTTAATCTATGGTAATGTAGACATGACAAACAATATTATAAATGTGGTATGTGATGAGGGACCCATCTCCTCCATAGTAGATGTGCCACTCTCACCATAAATGGGATGAGAGAACAAGGAAAATATTTTAGAAGAAAAAGTTATTAACTACAAAAGTACATGGATGAAAGGGTTGGTTAAAGGTGGGTTGATGAGTGGTAGTTAAATCTCATCAATGTCCTTATCAGTAACTAAGTATTTCCCCTTAGAACCAAGATTATCCCGTCCAAGTTCAGTGTGGTGTATGTCCTCGATTGTAAGAGCTATCCTACATCTCTTAGGTGGTGAAACTTCCTCTTCTGGAGAAAGGTGTAAACGTATTCAATAATGTCAAATACTTTGGTCAACCATAGTGAATATATTTTATTATTTAACTTAATTAATGTAACACATCCTTATGGCCAACTAGACTCAGACCAAACATCACACATTATCATATCTATGGAGCAATCATGCAAACCAAGAGATTAAAGGGACCTTCATGTAGCTGACACTTGGTGGATTGAGGCCCAATTTGAATGAATATATGGTTAGGATGGTTATTTTGGCCTCATGCTTAACAAATCTTACGCCTAACACAAGTACGCTTATTAGTTGTGGGGTAACCCACCAAGAGAATCTAGTGAGTTAGTCCCAACATTTTCCCCAAGTAAAACAAGGACATCCTTGTTGCTATCATGCATGTAAGGTATCTCCACTATGGTTATTGATTACAACCTCCAGAATTGGGGGAATAGTCTTAAGTTAGATCCATAAGAAAAGGAAGTGTATCTAGCTCAAAACCTCCAAAGAGATTCCTCTAAGTGAGTACATGTAAAGCATACCACCAAGATTAATTAATGTGGGGCAGATCACTTGACTAGCCCCAATTTGACCTCACAATTGACCCATATGTAGGGAATATAACTTCATTAGCCCCAACGTGACCTCATGATTGACCCATATGTAGGGTATATCACTTCACTAGCCCCAATGTGACCTTATGATTGAACCATATGTAGGGCTTCCCAAGCAACATGCAACTACAAATGGATTTTGACTCCTTAACTCAAGGTTATATTGTCTGTTTCAGTAGCCTTGGAAATTTAACCTCACCACCTATTCCAATGACCTAAACCATAAGTTAGTGTTGGTATCTTACCAAAGAAAATAAAAAATGTCAAATTAAATTTATCAAGCATTGATTTTAGTGGTCGTTATTTACTCAGGGGTAATGGAGTGCAACTGATATGATGTGTATTCACACAAGATCAATATTAAGGCAAGCTACATGAAATGTAACTTTTTACTTTCTCCTTTGATGAAATCTAACTAAGGAAACGTAGAGATTCTTTTTCCTTTTCCAAATGACAAAAAACTTCACATTAACTCTCAATATTGTCTCTCAAATTCACTAGATTCACAAAAGAGATATGATCTAAAAGCCAAACCACAATCAAACACAAAAAACAAAATTTCAAAAAATAACCAAATCAAGAGGATCAAGCACTCAAAAACTTAAAAAGTGGCTTTGTGAAAGAGAATTTCCAAAGAATAGTTTATCGCATATGGACAAACAACACATATAAGTTTAAAGTAAGTTTTAAATATTTAGCTCAATGTAGATAGTGAATACCTGTAATGATCTACAAAGGAAACAAAACAAACTCTAGATAAAGAACTAGAATAGAGAAGCCATAGAAATCAAATTTGATTAAAACCCAAATAGGAAATAAGGTCACAAATACTCACTAGAGAACTCAAATTATGTTCTAATTGTCATACAAACAACAAAAAAAATCAAGTGTTGTTGGAAGTAATCAATCCCAAATCACAACCTTGAACTCATAAAACAAAGTTGTAATTGAGACAAATATCTTAAAATAAAAGATATTTGGATTAGATATAAGGTATATATAACCCTTCCATAGTCATATAATATAGATATAATCTCTAGAAAAAATGATGCAAATAATATTACACTAAAAAAGGCCTCCAACAAGCACCTTTGCAAAAAACTAGTTTTTCTTTTTCCTCTTTATAGTATGAAAAGAGTCATAACAAATTCCACGAAGACAGAGGTTCCTAATGGTATATTATAAAATAATAGACTCCCTATGGTTCAAAAGGAAAATCGCAACATTTTTTTTCAAAAAAAGAATGTTTTTTTCATTCTACAACCCCTTTTTTGTACATCCTATAGGGGTGGTCACATCCAAACTACAAGGATGAAACAGGGCACTAAAATGTAGTGAGAAAGTAGCATCCAAAATATTTATTGTTCTATAAACTCCTTTAAGGGAGAAACCAAGAACCAAATGTGAGTTGAAAAAATAAAATAGAGCCAAATGAATCAAGATATGAATGAATTTAGCCTGTAGAAGGCTTAGACATGGTTGAAAAATACATGAAATAACTCAACAATAGACAAAAAACTAAGATTGAAACCAAGGAGAAGAAAAAAACTAGAGTTAGACTCCCCAATGGAGTCACTAAATTTTTTGTACCGAGAAATGTCTCTATAATAAGGAGTTGTTGCTTCACAGATCTTGCCCTCTATCCATCAAAAGGTGTGTGGCAAAGTGTACCAATTTCCAAGATATAAGGAAATCAGATACATAAAAACTCTATCTAAAGAGACATAGAATTCATACTTGATCCCTTATAGGATGGTGTAGACTATGGAATTTGAATATTGTTGGAAACTATATCGCTACTGAGAGGCGCAGAGGGTGAATCAATAATGTGGCACTTTTAAACTTTTTCACCAATTAATTAATATGTTACCATGCATAAACTGAATCACATAAGAAAATATCAAATCATCAATAATAAACATGAAAGAAAAAAATTGATCAACACATGGACACAAGTGTTTCTGGTGCAAAACCCATCTTGGGAAAAAAAACCACCCTGTTGTTGTTGCGCTGCTCAATTCTTTTATTAATATTTCAAGGAAATTATACATGGTTCAACTCACTCCCATGAGTTGAAAGACTCAAGTTCTTTTGCAATATGTTGGTGCCATCGGACATGAAATTGTTTCTTTCTCGCATATTTATATTACCATCCATTGAAGGCTCACACGATTAGTTGATCCTTGCCTGGTTATTCCTGAACTAACAACACAACTCTATAGACTCTAACCTATTGGTCACCACCATGACCAATGAGCCTCACCCAGTTTTTTCCGAACTATCCAACCACCATTGGATGGATAAATGTATTTCGTCTACTGAATCCACCAATCACTATATACTCAAAGCCTCCACGCCTTCACTTCCTCCATGTGAGACTCGTTTCATATGTTTTTAGAATAGACTCTAAAAACTTGCTCAATATGAGCACTACAACAACATAACATCAAAGGTCAATTAATAATTGTAGCACAAGCTTCCATCAAAACTCCTCACAAAAATCTCCACACCAGCTAGAAAAGAATCTCCTCAACTCACTACATCAATCCACAACTCAACCCCACACACACTGCATAAACATAAGGTTGAATCATACTTCAGCTCACCGCTACTACTACTGTAAACTACTTCAGAAATTCTGCACTAGAGAAACATGCAACTTGCAGGCTCTTCTCCACAAACACACTCAATCAACTTAGCTAGACAATCAATCAACTCAAAATGAGCTTTCTCCAATATAAATATGAACTCAAGTGCTCAACTCAATAATTAGTGCTAATCTCAATAATTACTCAGAACTACTAAGCTCAACAATCCTATTCATATGTTAGATTAGATCCAAACTCATTTCATTGACTAAATAAAACCACTAACTCCATTAAAATTTTATATTTTGAACTTTGATCAACTTCTGGAGACCCAACAAACATTTTTGACCATGAAACTAAAAGTTTTGATCAAGGAGGTCGCCAAAACATAAAAATTAGCTCAACAACACAAGGAACGCAAACATTTTCTCGTGAAAATCCCTGGTTCCTACCATAACAAATTCCTAGAAGCGTATGGAGCTATAATTCTCCCTTGGGCCTACCTCCATGTGACTAGAGCCTAAAATCGCTCCCTTGACCCATCCTCCTTGCACCTGGGGCTAGAAATGAGGGAAAACATCAATTCTTCAATCCAAAACCTCTGCCACATGTTGGAACATCTTCCTTAGCTCCTAAACACACCTCCAAACCTCTACAATGAAATAGGCTAATAACAAGTCAGTGGCATGCTAGACCTATTCTGCCAACTTTAGCACCAAGACCAACACCTCCATCTCCTTAAGCAACAACCACAACATCTCTAACACCTATAGCAACATCTACAACATATGTGGAAGCATCACCAACTTCTACAGTAGAAACATCAAGGCATACAACTACCTCCATCACTAGTAGAGGCACCTCCAACACAAGCAACCACATCTCACCAATGTAGCAACATATGCAATGTCTCCAAGACATATTGAGACATATGTAACATATAGAGCATCACTCTAACCAACTCCAGCAACAACAACTCCACGATACAACATAATATCAACATCCATAGCAACAATGCAATCCTCCTGCAACAAAAACATCTCCATCCTTCTCAACATGAATGTATCCATATACTCCACTAGGTATAGTCATAACAATGTTGAAATTAATGCCAAATAACAAGATCATCAAATCAAGCATCCATCACCATATACACATGACAAGAAACACCTCCAAGTTGTTGACATCAATGCTACCACTATAATGTGAACAAACTACCCCTTTGGCATTGATATAAACCTCCATCCAACAAGTGAGGTTGATTCATCAATCCAAAATCTCTACCCCTTTGACATCAATGGAAAAGGGCCATACAAACACTAAAGTACAATGCCAATAATGTACCAAATGAGAGAAGGACTCCCCCTGTCATAATTAACACCATGCTAATATGACGTAGACCAAAAATAGGAACCTCAATTGCCAATCATGTCTCTACCAATGCCATGTCATCTCTGAACTTAACATGCTCCCCCTAAGAATGTAATGGGGATGAAATCATACACTTTGTCTGCTACAATAAGTCTCCTTGCCAAATGCAAGAGACTAATTCTCATGACCATGAATCTAACTAACTTTGGACATGATACACAATATATTATAATACATATGCTTCATGGAGAAAATACATTGCTGTGACATATGCACATGACTGACATATAAATCCTCTATCACCTATCACCAACCATGACTCTATGGACCCAAGTTTACATCATGCACCTAATATGTGGGGCTACATCAAAGATGATACAAACTTAAAAAAGAACACAAAAAATTACAGATAAAATCATAAACATAGAGATGTAGTAGAAAAACACTTTATTTCATTAATAGAAAAATACTGAACTATGCTTACAAACAAAATGGAAATAAGATAGCTCGAGCGATGGTAGGTTATCTCTAGGAAGAGATGTGGTGGCCACATGCATCTAAAATTTGTTAAAATGAGGTAAAGGGCATATTTATTATTGGAAAACATGAGAAAAACCTAAAAAACCAAAACCCTAACCCTAGGAGATGTAACACCAAGATTTTGTGGGCCCCATTGAGGTTATTTGGTGAACCAACTTCTTAGGGTCATAACTTGGTCATATTATCTCTATTTGGTGCATACGATATCTTGTTGGAAAGGTATCTATGAGAATTATAGGTTTTTTCACAGGCCCCTACCTATGGTTGTGGGCCTATCGTAGACCCCAAAAGAATGTCTTTTAGGGCCCCGAAACTACTCAAGAAGTTCAAGACCCGAAAAACTACTAAAATAGTAAATGTTGAAATGAACAAGGAAACAATGAAACTGACTAGGAGGTCTAGGTGGAATAGGTGAGTGGCCACCAATATCCACCTGGATCATTCCTTCACCCTTAGGAAGCAATAGTCCCCATTACATGTAGAGCCTCCATGAGGTGACGAAATTTTTGTTGAACCTGGTCCCTAGTGAAACCCTTGCCTTGGTGAAGCAATTGGCTTGCTTTGACAACACGATATAGATGTATCCTCTATTGGTGAGTTTCTTGATCCTTTTGTCCATGATCTGATCAGTTGTGGTCTATTCCATGCAGTCCAGGTTGAGGTCTGTTGGTGTGGGTTGTTCTACAATATCAGATGTGTCCAACAATGGTGGAAAGTATGGCTGAAGGAGATCTACATTGAACACTGGGTGTAAACCAAGGAATGGTGGGATGCTAAGCTCGAAGGAATTGTGATTAATAGACTTGGTGATGGTGTATGGCCCAATGGTGATGTTGTATGGCCCATATTGGAGTGGATGGAGCTTGCGGTGGGGTCCAACAAGGCTCTCCTTCTGCAAATGTAGCCAAACTTTGTCGCCCACCTAGAACTTGTGTGACACTCAATGTTGATCATGGCGTTGATTGTAATTAATATTGGCTCTGTCCAATATATCATGGACCTACTGGCAGATGTGTTGAATGAGCTCAATTAAGCTGTTAGCCCTTTCAGCTTCAAACTAAACGTGAGCTAAATCTACTTGACTAGCTACAAATGGTATGGCCATATCAATGGGGCATAATGGCTGAAATCCCAACCTTACCTAAAAGGGGTTGGGTCCTGTTGAGCTTTGGAGAGCTCTGTTGTAGTTGTGTTGGACATAGGGGATACTTTCATCCCATGTGCATGGATACTTGGAGTTGCACATGTGTAGAATGTGTACGATCATCCTGTTGACAACCCCTATTTAGCGATCAGTTTGGGGATGGAAAGCTATGGACTTAGTAAGTTTTCTATCCAGTGTCGACCAGAGAATTGACCAAAATGCACTCAGGAATACGTTGTCCTGATATGATACAATGGATTGTGGGATCGCAAAGTGTACCCATACTCTTTCAAAGAAAAGCTTAGCAGTGACATCTGATATGACACTCTTCTTACAGACCGCCATGATGGCCATCTTAGAGAATCTGTTGACGACCAAGAAAATGAAATCGTTGTCATGCTTAGTAGAAGGAAGGCCCGACATGTAATCCATGGAGAGATATTTACAGGGTTGGCTAGGAGTAGGTAGAGGAGTATATAAGCCTTGCTTCTTGATAGTTGGTCTGAAAATGACGCAGGCGGTGTAGGATCTAATGTACTTCCCAACATCCTAATGAAGTTTCGGCCAATAAAAATACCTATGCAATATCACCATTGTTTTCTCTACTCTGAAATGTCCAATGACTCAACTGTAGTGCACATCCCAAATCATCTTGGAACTCTCACTTGAAGGAACACATATGTATCCTAGGTGGCATAATAGTGCATCCTGACTATAGTGCGCCTCCTAAATCATCTTGGCATGCTCACTTGAAGGAACACATATGCATCCTAGGTGGCATAATAGTGCATCCTGAAGGTGAAAATTTGGAACTTTCTTCCCTTCTAGGAGTGTTTGGTATATGCTATCAAATTCTGAATCACTCTTGTAAAGATGTGGCCACTCGATTTCTCGTGCCCACAAGAGTCAAGCACAGTGATCAATGCCATGACCAGTGGTTGGCAGAGGAAATCAACAACATTATTGGTGCTTCCCTTCTTATACTTAATGCTCAAATGGAACTATTGTAAATAGGTGGACCATTTCTAAAGGCGATCATTCTACAACTTCCCTTGTGTATGTATGAACTATAGAGGTTAGTGGTCTGTGTGGATGTTTGTTTCCTTCCCCAGAATGTAATGCTTCCATTGAGGTAGGTGTTAGGTTGTAGTTACCCAGGGGTTAGAGGGGGGGAGGTCACAGGGGGTTTGAGGGGTACCTGTAACCCCACTTTATGGGGTCCGGGCAGCACCCCAGAAAATTTTGGTTTTGGACCCTATGTTAGGTTGGACATACCCACCTATGGTCTTGTGCATGATTTTCGCACATGTTTTTTGGACGCGATGGTTTTTAGGTCCATGGTTTTGGACACGATGGTTTTCCGTCCATGGTATTGGATCCTTCGGAAAGTATAAATATGTATTGTAACATTAAAAGGAACAATAATGAAAAATCAAGCTGGTAGTCCGAGTTTTGGGATCCAGGGGAAATCTCTGTGTATATTTGTTTTATGTGTTATGCACTCGCATTTTTTATTTTATGTGTTTTAGAATTCGTATACAGGTAATTCTGTGTTGGCATTATGTTTCTGGTATGGTTATATGTTACAGATGTTGTACTTGATGGCAACACCCATGGCATGGCTCTCAATATGATGAGAATTAAGAAGTACGCAGGAGAATAGTTCAGAAGATGTGTACCTGCAGGTACGCCGTGCAGGGACCGTGTCCAGACACGCAGGTTACCCATTCATGAGGTGCGTACCCCCAGTGCACACACTTCAATGCAGTAAAGCGCGCACACGTGGGGTTCCTTATGTTTAACCCTTGGTATTTAGCCGACGGTATTGTGTTATTATGGTTTTGGCCCGTGGTATTGGTCCATGATTTCAGGAAGAGCTTGCCTATATAAAGCAAAGGAGATCATTTGGCTTGGGTATGCTTTTGGGTTGAATATCTTAAGATCTAAAATATTGGGTTATTGTTTCAAAAGCT
>APFE030648088.1:0-27168 GCA_000404065.3 Pinus taeda
ATGATCCTGCATTCTCTTAGCATGCTGAATAGCAGAGTAAGGGCCAGTGGAGTCAAAATATGAGATTTTGGCTTGGTAATCCTGAGGTAGAGCCACAGGATTGGCAGGTAACTGCAGAGGTGCATACCTCATAGCCATATTCACAAGGTTTTGGGGGTTGACAAGGACAACTGGGATAAAAGGAACAGTGGGTACCACAGGGGTAACAGGTATGGAAGGATTTAGAGTTTTGGTTAAGGGAGTATGTATGGGGGAAGAAGATGTGGGTGGAGGACTTTGAGATGTCGATGGGGAGTTAGGGGTGGAACGGAAAAGTACCTTGATTGGAGTGGAGATGGGGTTGGGGTGAACTGTCTCTGGACTAAGGTCAGCAAGATTTTCTAGCCCTTGCTGCTTCTTAATGAGTTTGGAGATTGTATTAGGATTCTCAAAGACAGTCGGAGGGTTTGGGTCAGGATTAGCCCTAGTGTACCGAAGGTTCTTCTTAGGAGCCAACTTCTGAGCTAGTCTTTTTGAGTTTTTTGGGAAAATTTTGTATAGCAAGGACTGGACAGGATTTTGAAGGACTCTAAGTATCTCCAAAAGGATTCCTAAATCAATTCTTCCTTGAGGCTGTAAGTGTTGGTACAGAAACAGCTTTGAGGCTTCTTGACTGATATTCAGATTTCGAGTGTAATTTTTGGCAGACATACAATATTCCCAAATCCTGAAGTCCCCAGTGGAGTCGCTATTTATGTTAACACCCAGGTTGTTCCCCATGACTCCCAAGGGAATACGGCGGGGGTAACTACTAACCAATCTTTGGATTACAGCTTCTAGCCTAGCTGTAATCAGAGAGGGCTCTCTCTGTAAGGTTTGTCACTGTTCTATGGATATTTTAGGCTAGTTATAAAGTAAAGGTTTGTTTGTTTTTGTTTGGTTGGGAGGATGTTTTATGATAGCTTTGAAATGTTATCTGCAGGTGAATTAGTCCATTGGGCAATGGAGTTTGTGGCTGATGGTTTCGTACAATCCTGAGTTTGGTGCAGCTGGAATTACAGGGCCTTTAAATATTTTATGAAACAAACTGTAGATTGTGATAATGGATTGTGAACAACCAGTGAAAAGCAGTAAAGAATTCTTCACTAAGCTGGGATGTGAGAAAGGGATGTATTCCACAGGAGCAAACTTGAATTCCTGAAACAATAGATCACTGTGATGATATAGTGTGAAAGGTAGCAATTAAGAATTACACTTTCATTACCATAACTGAAGAAAACATTTATAATAGCTTAGATTGAGCTCAGGGTAATCTGTGATTAAATCCTGAGACTATTCTTTTTCCTTTCTATTTAGATATTTAATACATGGAAAACACGAATGATATATGAAAGATAACAAACATATAACAAAGAGTAACAAGATAAAACATATTGAGTCATGAGATACGCAGGAATCCTGCAACATTCAGCTATACACAAGAAGGACATCAAGAGACACAGAGCTTTGGAAATTCCATCCTTCTTTGTATTAATTCTCTGAAGATTTACAGTAGAAGAGAAGCAGAGTAAATATCAAAAGATTTCTTACATCCAATGTCCAACCCCTGCTAACAAATGCGAGGGGGAATATATAGAAGTCTATTACAAAATATCTCAGGCATTGAGTCATCTGAGAGGGAAAATATCTCCACTAACTCGTTTAGAGATTGCAGATGAAAATTTATTGCAATCTTTAATGAACTATAAAGGCTCTTAACTCTTGTCAGAACAATCTTGACCTTTGGGGCTCACGGAGTCGGTTGAGCGCTTTGATATAACTGCTGAATGACGTGTCTGTGCAGCTGTAACTTCCTGTGTCTTCTCGGCCCTGTCACCTGTGACTGCTGATGCTGCTATGGTGGCCGAATACCTGTGCTGAGTTGGTTCAGCCTCTTTCTGCATACCTGCTGATGTGTCTTTTTCCTTCTGTGCATGAGATTCAAATATTTTCAAAAGGCAAAATCACAATTACTGACTTTGGTTTAACAATAATCGTATCAACTCTTCCCATACATCTGATGAAGGCAACTGATGTTTCAAAATTGACCCCATGGTCTCATCAGCCTCTGTATATTTATAAAAATGAGGGGGCTCATGAAATAAATGTGTAATTTCACTCCTAATAAAAAATAGATTTTCTACTCTGTTAAAGAGGATCTGCCCTGTTACTGGTCCTGCTTCTGTTGATGCACTAACTGCCTCTGAAATTTGAGTTGCTGCAAAATTGTTTACTCTCTTAGCATATTTCTCATGTGAGAGTAACTTTCCTGATGGATCCAATGGGCTAGGAAGCCCCCTGTTCTGTAATGCCATAAACCTGTTCTGGAATTTGTTGATATCTGCTTGCATGTCCTGCATTCTTCTTTCTAGGGTCTGAATCAGGTTTCTTAATGTCAGGACCCTTTTGATTAGTGAGATGGTCTTTGTCCTGTTTCCAATTCCCATTTTTATGAGCTGGGAGCTTGTCCTGTAGTTTAGCACGTCTATCATTCTAGTGGCAATGTCAGGCGTACTGCCTAGAGATGCCCTTGCCCTTTGTATCTCTTTGCGTGCTATTCAAACGAGTGTTATTTGCTCATGGATGGCCTCAATATACTCCCACTGATCTGTTATAGACTGGCCAATATTGCCCCAGATGACCCTTTTAAGCTCAGATGTAACTTTGTCCAGTGTGAGCTCTTTTTATAGCTCAGTAATCCTTTTCTTGAGGGCCTTTACCTCCGTCTCTCTTTCAGCCACATTCTGCTTGGACTTGTCATATTTTTCATTTATTTTTGCCAGATTTTCCTGGGCTTGGCTCAGCTCAGACATCTGGGACTCCAAGACCTGAATTTCTTTCCTCAGCTTCTGCATGTCTAGGCTTTCAGCCTGCTCTGTTGTTGGTGCTGAGGTAGTTGGTGCTGAAGTGTCTGGGGCTGCTTGCTGCACTTGTTGGCTGGGAGGGGCAGTGTCTTGAGGGGTTACCTCAAGATTTATTGTTTCTGGAGGTGGCTGTGAGGTTTTCCCTGCCTCCTTCTGCTGCAATGCTGCCTCTGACTCCTGCAGCTTTTCCTGAGTTTGGATGAGCTCTTTGTATAGTGTCATCAGTAGAGAAGTTTCATCCTTTTCCTGCCTTTGCTAGGCAACCTCTTCTGTTTGTGGGTGAAGAGTTGCTGGGATTTTTAACCTCTTTTTTAATGCTGCCATATCAGCATCCCTTAGCTTGAGGACATCTTGCACAGCCTTAACATCTTTAGGATCATGCCCAAACTCTATTATAATTCCTTCCAGAGATTTGATCCTGTTGTCCTTAGCTTGAGAGGAAGCCCTTTCCAACTCAAGCTGTGCAGCAGTGTTATTCAGGTTATTCTGCAGCCTGTAGTTGACCAGGGTCTTGTCAGCCAATGTGGCATAGACCATCTCACCCATCTGTTTATGGAGCTCTATTTGATCCATTGGGTGGATGTCTTTTGATAGGACCTCCACATTGGTCCTGATGTAGTCTATAGCTGATTGTGGTTGCTGCACTGTTGGTGTAAAGTGGCTCATGATCATTTTCCCCTCATGTGCATCAAATGCAGACATGAGCCTTTGTTGGTTTGTAGGAGCCATGTTCAGCAGGTGATTGTAGAGTTGCAGCTTTATTGGTTCACTTCTTCTCTTGATATCTTTGAACTGCTGCTTAATGCTTGTTTCTCCTCCCTTCCTTTTTTCTGAGGAGCTCACTTCTCCTAATGCTGCCTTGTCTTGCTCCTGTTGGAAGGAGCTGGCTGAGGCCTCTATGCTGGGCATTTCTTCTTCTGAGAAGGGATTTAATCTCTGCCTCTTCTCTGGTGATGAGGTAAGGGGAGTTTCCCTATCTCTTTTTCTGTTTACATCCTCCCTTTGAGGGGTCTGGAGGACGGTTGAGTCAATCCTTGAATCCTGCCTTGGGGGTGCCATTTGCACTGGCTGCTGCTGGGTGGCCATTGGGACCTCTGCTGTTTGTTTCCCCTGACCCTGTTGGTCCTTTTGCTGCTGTTCCTGTTGGGGTGGCTGCTCTTGACCCTGTTGTGCTTGTGGCCCTTCCATATCTTTCTCCTTGCCCTTGCTCTAAGCCTGGCCTGTGGTTTGTTTTGCCTCTTGAGGTGCTGCAGAAAATGAAGCAGCTGCTCCTGTTTGAGGCTTTGGCAGAGTCAGTACCTGTGAAGGAGATTCCAAGTCAGCCATTTTCAATAAATGCCTTCTAGCCCTTTCATTCAATTCTTCCTGAGTAATTGGTTCTTCTAGTGTGTTCCTTCTCCATTTTGGTTGGTTGGCATGTCTTTTAATGTAGGGCATGCTCACATGCTCATAGCTGGAGAGCTTGTATTTCAGCCTTCTTAGAGATATGGTTAGGGTCATAAGGCTTCCAGAGGAAGCTTTGTTTTAGGCCAAGGCCTTCTAGTTTCCTGTCAGCTTCTTTCCAGCCTTCCCTTTTGTTTAAGACAAGGTGGCCCAATTGATTTTTTAGTTTTAGCTGTGCCTTCTTGCCCTTGCCTGCGAAGTGCACCATATCAACATTGCCAAATTGCCTGAAGTATTCTAAGGCAAACAGTCTCATAGGCACATACTTGGGCAATCTGTATGGGCGTAACTCACACCCATATATTCTGATTACGGTATAGTGTTGGTAGAAGTACCAATCCCCTATGTTGTATACCTTGGACAGCTGCAGAATCCTCTGCATCTCATCAGTCAGTCTAGGAGGGGGTGAGGTTAAGAATAAAGACATGGCTGGATGGATGAAGAGATCGATGAACTCATAGTATGTATATGAAGAGTATGTGCTGAGGTGAAACACTGAGGTCCAGTACACCACTGACCTTGGATTGCCTGCTGCATCAGTTCTCGTGATCTCAAAGGAGAACTTCTCATGTTGGTAGTACAGGATGAGGTGGTAAATGTAGGAGGTGTATTTGAACACCTTCTCTCTGGACAAGTTCAAGAACTGCTCATGCATCTTATCTGAAATGTATGTAGCATAGTCATAGCAGATAGGAGCCTTGCCAGGGGAAAACATTGTCATCATCACTAGTACAGTTTCCTCAATGAATTCCAGTGACTTGTACCCCAAAACTGAACTAATCATGTATGCAAGGTCTAGACCCAGTTGATTGAGGTAGCCATCAAAAATGGGAGGGTGCAACACTGTGTGAGAGTTTTTAATGAACAATTGATTTAGCTTCAGGATCTGTGCATCTGTTAGTATCTTGGCTCCTTGGTTGATCAAGTCCATTAGGGACAAGGGGACCAACTTCTTCTGGGTCTTGAACTGCAGCATTTCTCTGATGGCCTCAGGGGTCATGTAAAATACCACTGCACCTGTAGGGTCAAGCACAGCCCTCTACATGGGGTCATAGCAGACAGCACATAGATGAATGAGGTCAGGGAACTGGTTGACCTGAGGGAGCTTGAAAATTGGGAGGAATGAATCCCAAATGCCTAGAATGTCTGCCCCATCCTTATGTCTGGCTTTGAGCTCGTTTAATAGATGAAGGTGGAACTTGCATTTTGATGAGCAGTCCTCTGAGATTTAGTAGTCTAGGTCTGCCAAATCCTGCCACTCCAACTCTCTCTGGGGGGCATTTAGGGGAGCAACATTGAGGGCTACTGGTGCCACTGGAGTCTCCATGTTTGTTTGGATTCTGTTTGATAAATAATCTTCTATTTCTTGGGCCAGAAGAGTACTGCCTGAGAAAAGGAAAATTTGAGGAATGCAGGGTAGCAGGGTAAGTCCACAGTAATTGGAATACTGTTTTGGCTCCTTGAGAAGGCAAGTTATAGTGTTTAACAGACCTTTCTTGGTAATTGAATGCAGGTTATGGATTCCGGTTCACGACTGCGCGAACGGAGAATACGGGTTTTTCACTGGAATGGCAGTCTAAATGGCTCGGCTAGTGAAATTCGACCATCAATTTTTAAGAGGGAGCTGGGTGTAAGTAGCTTTCTGGTGAATTCAACCGTTTTTCTATGTTTTAAGGTGTTCTTAGTATTTACAGAAAAAACCAGGTTGCAGAGAGGTTTTTACGGACAAATACCTATTTAAATGGACAGCCCGGGTCGGAATAGCTGGTGGGTAGGCGAGCTGATGATCTGCTGGTCTTTTCGAGCGAGTTGGTAGAGTTTTCATTGTAAAAATGCATGCGGAGGAGCAGCGACGTTTTTTGTAAAAAAGTGCAAAAACACGAGAATTTTGACAAAATATAGTTTTTTGGGTTATTGGCGACCTTTTTTAAATGACGTCAGCATGACGTCATAGGTGACGTGGCGGCCTTTGACTGGTCCACGGAGGGGGTGAGGTGGCAGCCAGGTGGACAAATGGTGGATAGGGCACGCGGTCGTGGCACTGACATAAGCGGCAAGAGGATGCTGACATAGGCGGACAGATGGCATCATATTGGGCCCCCTCCCATACGGCAAGGAATCTATGAGAGGGGGCTCCGATGGACTTTTGGGGCGACGCATGGATCCGCGTGACATCAGCGTCTGACAGATATCGGACGATATCTGTCGGACGTCGGGGCCCCTCCGATACGAGCGTCGACCGTTGGATTTAAAGAGCCCGATCTGACGGCTATCGGGACGGGGACCTGCACGGAAGATACGGTCAACGGGCGGGGTTTAAATAATAATTTTCAGTGGTAATTGCACCTGACGGGACCCTTTGGGTTTTTAACAAATTTCAATAGTTTTCAACGTATTCCTTTGTTAAATCAAATTTCACCGAAAACTTTGGAAAAAGGGGCGAATAACAATGGTTTTTAACGAAATTTTTGCAAAATCGCGGATTATTTCAAAACTTAGGCAAAGAGGGTTTTTATGAAGTTTTTGCATAAACGCGCAAGTTAGCCCCATACTTAGGATAAAGCGAGCTAAGTGGGTTTTAACACATTTTTTGTCTTTTAAGTAGGTATAAAGGTGCAAAAGGGGTTTTTCAAGGGTTTTTTGGGCAAAAATGGAGAGTTGGCTAGGTAGATGAGTTCTGATGGAGATAAGAGGTTGGGCTTGGGTTTTTGAGCTTAACCAGATGTTAATCCAATTCCCTAGTAGTGAACCATATGGCTATAATGCCAAGGAGGGGGTATTTATACATTGCTTGGGGTTTATACACCATGGTGTTTATAATAGTAGGGAGAGGGTGACACAGGGAGTTAAATAATACAAGTTAGGGGTCAATATGGAGGGAGAAGGTCAATTAAGAGTGGTATCACTAAGTTTTCTTGGGAAGAACTTAGTTTTAAGAGTAGATCAAAATGAAAAGAACTTTACACAAGAAATGTGGCTTCTAAAGGCCATAAGAACCAACATAAAACCTTGAATCTCTCTTATGAACACATCTTGTGAAGGCATGTTAGTAATGAGTTGTAAACAAAGGGAAAAAGGGAAGTTAGGCATGCTCCACTGTGTTGATTTCCTTGTACTTGGTTAGAAAAGTTCAGCTTGGAAGGAACACCACTTCTGCAACCCCATCTACCTACCCAACTAATTTGCCTAGCATTTTTTGTTTCTTTTTGGAGGGTGCACTTGGACTTGCAACCCCTTATGTGCCTTTTCTTTTCCATTGGCTTTTTGCTTTGATTTCCTATCTAGCACTACCCTTATTTCTTCCAAGGCCCCAGATTAAGCAGTTGGGAACCTTAGTTTCTCTGCCTAACTACTGATCTGCCAAGATTAAACAGTTTAGATAGATTTCTTTCTCTATTCTACAACAAAAACATGGCATGATCCAGATTGGACTGCTGGATCATCCATCAAAACTTTAATAGGCATGAAGTCATGTACACACCTTGTCTTGCCTTGAAAATATGGGATCTTTGTAGTAGCAAAGTAGAGCATATTTGGCACTTGAATTTTCCAATCATGAAATATGAAACCTATTGGTATAGGTATCCAACAGATATTACACATGGAGCAATTTTTCGATCTCAATAATGTGCAAAACAGACAAAAGGTACGTATGGAAAATTTATATTTGGAACCAAATTAGTTTGTATGGTATCAATGGCTTTGGTCTCATAAACAATTTATCACTTGGGAAATTTTTACGGAAGAATTAATAGCACATTATGAGGATACAAAAAGCAACACTTTTTTTAGCCAATTGATAAGTCTTAAACAAAAGGGTTTAATAATGGAGCACATTGAGGAGTTCCACAAATTGAACATAAGGGTAAAAGATATTCGAGAGGAGCATAGGATTGATGTGTTCATAGGGTCTATAAAGGATAATATCCAACATGATGTTCGCCTTTGGGAACGTGATTCATTAGAGAAGGCATTCAGGTTAGCAAGAAAAATGGAAAGCAAAATTATGGCAACCAGGAAGCATACCACTCACAACTATAAAGACGGAAGTGTTGTTGCCCCTAGTCTTCCACAACCTATAAGGTTGACACCACAACAATTGGAAGAAAAAAGAGAAAAAGGGCTTTGTTACAGTTGTGATAGCAAATACACTAAAGGTCATAAGTGTGCTGAGAAGAAATTATTCTACATAGATTGTGAAGAGGAAGAAGAAAAGGAGCAAGAAATGTCAAAAGAAGAGGATATACTCGAGGAACAAAGCCTAGATGAAGAACAAATGAATCTGACCATATCTTGTAATGCATTGGCGGGAATTACCACTCCCGAAACCATCAAGATAGAAGGACAAATCAAGAAGAAAAAGGTAATAGTGTTGATTGATTCACGAAGTGCTCACAATTTCATTCACTGTAAGGTAGCAAAAGAATTGAATTGCTTCCTATATCCAGCACCAGAGTGTCAAGTGATGGTTGCAAATGGAGGAACAATAAATTTCTCTCGACAGTCCCATAATATCAATCTATCTGTGGGAGAATATGTATTAACTAGCCCAATGCTCTCCATTCCTATGGAAGGTGCTGATGTTGTATTAGGAGTCCAATGGCTACAATCCTTGGGTACAATAGCTTTTAATTTTCAAGAACTTTTCATGAAATTTTCTATGGAAGGAAAGGAAGTTGTATTAAGAGGTACTACAGGGTAACCGGGAAAGAAAATAAGCTCTAATGGTATGACAAAGCTTCTAAAAACGGAACAAAAAGGTGTAATTGCACAATTATGTTCACTAGATGTTTCCACATTGGAAAAATCTATTTCTCCAGATCTCCAAATAGCCTTGGACAATCATTCCAAGGTATTTGAGACTCCCAAAGGTCTCTCACATATTTGTTATCATGATGATGCTATTCATCTGATTCCAGGAAGTGTTCCTCCAAACATCAGGCCGTACAGATATCCTTATGCCCAAAAGAGTGAAATTGAACGTATGGTTGTAGAAATGCTAGGCTGGTATAATTCAACTGAGTCAAATTTCTTTCTCTACTCCAGTAGTATTGGTGCACAAGAAGGATGGATCATGGTGCATGTGTCCGGATTATAGGGAGCTCAACAAGCTCACTATTAAAGATAAGTTTCCCATTCCTGTCATTGATGAATTACTGGATGAATTGCATGGATCAATTTACTTCACCAAGTTGGATCTTCATTCAGGATATATCAAATCAGAATGAAGACTGAAGACATTCTGAAAACAACATTTAGAACTCATGAGGGTCATTATGAATTTTTGGTGCCTTTTGGCCTTACCAATGCACCCTCAACATTTCAAGGTTTGATGAATTCAATTTTCAAACCATTCCTTAGAAAATTTGTTAGTATTCTTTGATGATATACTAATCTACAACAAGTCTTGGAAGGATCATGTTGAACATGTTGACAGGGTGCTACAACTATTGGAGGAAAAACAATTATATGCAAAAAGATCCAAATGTTTCTTTGGAGTTCAAGAGGTGGAATATATGGTCATATTGTATCTCATGAAGGAGTTAAGGTAAACCCTAGCAAAATTAAAGCCATTAAGGAATGGAAAATCCCCACATCCATAAAGCATCTGCGAGGATTTCTCAGGTTGACAGGGTATTATGGCAAGTTTGTTAAGAATTATGGGAGAAAGCATCACCTCTAACAACATTATTGAAGAAAGATGCATTTTCATGGACTCCAGAAGCAACAAAGGCCTTCGAACATCTTAAAGAGGCAATGTGCCAAGCACTGGTCTTAGCTACATCGGACTTCACAGAAACCTGTTAGGCCCTATACTACTAGTGTAACCCCTTATTGTTATTGGTACACCCCCTTATTATATTTTTGTACCCATGTAGTCCTCATATTGTTACTATTGTGCCCCATAGAAGCCCACTACTGTTACTATTATGCGCTTACATTATTATTGTTATGTTTACTCTGATTATATTATGACACCTTAGACTCCTATATATAGAAAGGAGGTATTTTCATTTGTATCATCCAAGAATTGTTCTTTTGTGTAATGTAAAGGAGGTTGCCCCCTCGAAGAGGTTGAATTCTAAGGCGTTCAACTATATTTTCTATCTTTTTGTGAGTTGGTTTCATAACAAAACCTTTATTGTGGAATGTGATGCTTTAGGAAATGGAATTGGTGTTGTTTTAATGCAAGATGAAAGACCCATTTCTTTCAAAAGTCGTTGAATCAAAGGAAAGTATTTACACAAAGCTATTTATGAGAAGTAAATGTTGGCAATACTACCTGCACTTAAGAAATGGCAACCCTACCTAATGGGAAGACACTTCAAAGTAAAAACGGATCATGATAGTCTTAAATACTTTTTAGAACAAAGATTATCCTCTGAGGAGGAACAAAAATGGGTCACAAAGATGTTGGGTTATGACTTTGAAATCATCTACAAAAAAGGGAAGAAAAATGTTGTGGTAAATGCAGTCTAAAAAAAAAATGAGGATGTGGAAGCATTGTTGTGCGTCATTTCTATTATCCAACCAGATTGGATAAACGAAGCAAGGGATGAATGGAAGAATGATGAAGAAGTGTGGGCACTCATTCAAAAGTTACAAAAAGATCCCAGTACATCTAATACATTTAGCTGGAAAAATGATTCGTTATGGTACAAAGATCACTTATACCTATGTAATAATTTCCAACTCAAACAAAAGATTCTTATGGAATTGCACACTTCTCCCTGATGAGGGCACTCAGGATTTTTAAAAAGTTACCACAGGGTTAAGAAGGAATTTTTTTGGGATGGCCTTAAATCGGATATTCAAAAGTTTGTGGTGGAATGTTTGGTTTTCCAACAAAATAAAGTTGAAACAATTCAGACCCCAGATCTATTACAACCTTTATCCATTCCAAACCGATGTTGGGAGGAGATTTCAATGGATTTTATCACAGGTTTACCCAAGCCCGAAGGAAAGAGTGTCATCATGGTGGTAGTTGACAGACTTACCAAGTATGCACACTTTTGTGCATTATCACATCCATTTAAAGCCAATACAGTTTCTACTGCATTTGTGGAAACAATTCAAAAGCTACATGGAAACCCAAAGATTATTGTAAGCGATAGAGATCCCATTTTCACTGGAAATTTTTGGACATAATTATTTTCTTGTCTCGCTACTCAATTAGCTCACAACTCATCTTATCATCCTCAATCTGATGGGAAAACTGAGATAGTAAACAAATGTTTGGAAGGATATCTTCGTTGCTTTGTATCTGATAAACAAACACAATGGGTCAAATGGTTACCTTTGCCTGAATGGTGGTATAACACTTCCTTCAATACTGCAGCAAAAATGACCCCTTTTATGGCACTTTATGGGTATCATCCACCATCCATCACATCATATTTAAGAGAAAAATCTAAGGTTCAAGCAATGGAACATCACATCGAGCATCAACAACAAGTTCTCCAACTCTTAAAGGATAACCTCACGTTGGCATAGAATAGAATGAAACAACAAGCAGATCAAAATTGCAACGAAATAAATTTTGATGTAGGTGACTGGGTATTCCTACGACTACAACAATACAAACAAATGTCCCTCAAGCAAGCTAAGAAGGATAATAAATTATCACCAAAGTATTATGGTCCGTACAAGGTGTTGCAAAGATTGGTACTATGGCATACAAATTGGAGCTTCCTGCAGCTTCTCGATTGCACCCAGTTTTCCATGTTTCATGTTTCAAGAAGGTTATAGGCGACAAACTCCCAGTTCAAACAATATTGCCAGAACTTGACGAGGAAGGAAAAATTATATTGGAACTGGAAGCAGTCACAGAAACAAGAACTCAACAACTACGAAATCGATCAATTTCAGAGTATCTCATCAAGTGGAAGAACTTATCTACTGAAGATTCCACATGGGAGGATGAGGATTTTGTACAGAAGCATCCAAAACTACTCAAGCGTTGAGGACAACACTTTTCGGAAGGAGAGGGGCATGTTAGGTCCCTATAATACTAGTCATTCCCCCATTACTATTTTCATTGTAGCCCTTATTGTTATTATTGTGCCCCTATTGTCCACATATTGTTATTAATGTGCCCCATAGAAAACCACTAATGTTATTGTTGTGCCCTTATGTTATTACTGTTATGTCGGCTTGATTATATTGTGACCCCTTAGACTCCTATATATAGAAGGGAGGTTTATTCATTTGTAGGATCCAAGACTTGTTCATTTGTGTAATATAAAGGAGGTTTCCCCCTCGAAGAGGCGAATTCTAAGGTGTTGATCTATCTTTTCTATCTTTTTGTGAGCTCGTTTCATAACAATATTCAATATCAACACATTTCTAGAAATATAAAGACATTGACATATGCATTAGTGAATCATATTTTAGATAGACATTTGTGACACATGTAAATTAAATTCAAGTCATATCACATATATTGGATGAACCTTAGTTACAGGTTCGAAACGTCGATTTTCAAATCAATATGGATGGGATTTATCAGGAAAAATCACTACAGCAAGCTAACAATCCCAGAAATCTAAAATATGAAAATAATAGAACACATAAGAAACACTGACAGGTAGATAGCTATATATATATCAAAGTTTGTTTTTACAAAAAGTTGTGCCCGAGAGACATATGGCCACACGACCTGTCATATCAAAAAATATACATGCAGTCAAAAGATGGCTATATATATAGGCAGCCTAGTAGACTAATCATGATGCTCATGATAGCAAGCAATTGTGCAAGCCATCTTACACAGTAGTTGGCTGATACGACCAGACATGCCAATAGTATGACGTTATAGTCTCATAGGGATATGGTCGACCCTCGTATTGATTATGCCTTGGGTCAACCCCTTCATGTGTCACTCGACCTTTGCAAGAGTCTTGGCCACATTGAGATCCTGCAATACTTCTTGTACTCCTGCAATAACTTGTACTCCTACTGGTGCCTATTATGGTTCTCCCACATGCTAAAGATAGGAAGAACCCACAAGTTGAACAAATCCAACGTCTATATGTGAAAAATCAATAGTTTAGTCTCAAATACGTAAAAATACATTTTTTTTTTGTAAAACTAAAAAAATGATCAAAATGTTTCTTATTTTACCTATGACACCCCATCGCTCGCCATCAGGAAGCACGATCTTTGGATATCCACAGAAATACGTCTCTGCATATGGATAGTCTTAAATCATAATGAGTTGCATGCACAACCATCGAAATAAGAATGATTTGAAGCTCATCGATGATGGAATTGTATGTATGGACATGAGATCCACCCACCTCCTTATCTGTGGGACTCTCAGATCTGCGGTCTCAAGTGAGATACGATGTGGCCAAAGCAATTGAATATGTTCTAAGGAAAATGAAATCAATATCAAACCATAACCAAAGTTCTTCAACCGTCCATCCTTTGTCTTGGTGAATTGTTCCTTCATATTTTCTAGTACTCCCTCACTCGAGTTGAATAATGTCGGCTCCATACACTCTACAGTGTACTGAATATGAGACCTATTGGTCAAATGTAGAGTAGCACTACTTGCCACTCTAGAAATAATAAATAGGACCGCCCTTAGAGGAAAAAATACCACATCCTTTATATCAATTTTCCTATCCTTGGTGGGTTGGGATCTCGGTCTATAGTGTGCACTGGTGTAATCATTGACTGTCTCCCCCCCACTCCTCTAACTAGACAAACATATAGGGGCACCTCACCTAGATAGTCTTGTTAACAAGTATACCTATTCTGCCTATATCTCAAGCATATGTGCTCCAAGTATGAATTCACGTGCTTGAACATCTAATGCTCAAACAAGATAATCAAACAGCTCCATTTGTTGCCTCATCCCAGGAAGCTCGAAAAATTTCAAGAGCCCATAATCTCTCAATGGTTGGATGGTGGCTGGGTCATTAGCTGCATTCAAATATTGTTCCTCATGTTATCTTTCTCATCATATCAGAGCCATTTGTTATGATGATCTGAAACACAACAAGAAGAATCATTAGAGTGAGTTTCATGCAAAAATTGGGAAGATTTTGAGAGAAACAAGCAAAATAATTTTGTAAATTTTGTGCAAGGCACCTCCCTAAGGGAAGACAACGTGTTGCAATGCCCTATGCAGTACCATTTTTTCCTTCCTAGCGCACCTTTCGACATTGTTGGGGTGCACTAGAGTTAGGGTGAAAAAATTAATCCCTAGGGACCTTAAAACTAGAAAAAAATTGCATGAAATGACAAAATGGAACCATAGAAAGAAAAAAGAAGGTGAGGTATCTTACTTGGAAGTAAAAACACTCAAAATGATCCACCAGATTAGCTGTAATAAACTGCAGAAGATCGAGGGTAAAAAGCACTAAGAACTCACCTGCCAAGAGGTAAAATGTGAAATGGTAAAAATGAATTACTTTTTGCCTATTTTATGGTCATTTTCATAATTATTTTATTAATATTTTAATATTTTGACCTAAATGTGACTCAATTTTATCAAAAAATATGTATTTTTAATATTTTGGCGGTGTTTTGAGCAGATTGGCAGTTATTTAACGGATTTGATGATGTTTGAATTGAAACAGATCAATTTGACCAAAGAACATACTTTTATCACTTTTTCAGGCTCTGTAAACTTACGAAAAAGGAACTCCCTTGGAGTCCTCTTTCCTCTCTTTTCAGACTCCCAAAATATGGAAAGATTGTCAAGCATTTGCATTTTTGAACTTGTTAAAGTAAATGAAAAGAGGTATACTCAATATAATTTTAACCCTTTTCCAGACTTAGATAGCCTATTTACGAAAAAGGAATACCATAGTCGAAGATGGCTAAGAGGTTTTCCTGAGTATTGTTTTTTGCCTTTTTGGATTCAAGAGATTATTCAGGAAAATGAACCTTTGGAGTTTCCTTTTTTGCCTCTTTTTAAAACTCTTTAAACATGAAAAATAAGTCGAGTTATACCTTCGTTGGACTCGTAAAAGCATCAAACAACAATGGACTCAATGAACATGATGGGATCGAACCACTCCTTAGGGTTCATTAAAGATACTCAGAGGGATTCATCTAAAGGATGAACTTACAGATCAAGCATATGTTATCCTCCTTATGCTTGTCAAAAACTAAAGAGGTATTGACCAGAAATGGTTGGGGAAATTGGGAAAATAGGGTAATCTATCTATTAATAGCAACGAGTTGCTCTTGAACATGGCACTCTTCCACTTCATCTCTATGGCTATTGGGTTAGTAAATTTGCTTTTTTTTTGTTCATCACACCATATCAAAGCCTCTCCTTTTATTTTTAAGTTAATGCTTCCAACTCCATTCAATGTCGTTGATATGTTCAAGAGAAGTCATTCAGCTGATATATGCTAGAATACTCTTAAGCCTTCATTCCATGTTTTTCGTTCCTGAACTAGTTACACATCAACATTATTTTGTTTCAAATAATGATACCCATTTTATGTCGTTGATGGGGGATACATCAAGGCCCTCTTACGATGGGTTGCTTCCTGTCAACATCAGCTCATTATCCAAGAAGTTGTCTTAGAAACTCTTCCTTCATTACCTTGGGACTTGTATACATCAATGCTAAATTTTCCTCGCTCTCGACAACAAGTTTTCATCATTTGCCTTCGATCGAAAATTTTTGTGGTGTTCGACTTCAAATCATTGATTCACACCATTACCTTGATGACCATTAACATCATCAGTGGTTTCTCTTGCATCTATTAATAGCTTACATCATTGGTCGATAATCAGATGGTGTCTTCCATGTTCGACTTTGGCTCCTTTATTCACATGGTTAGACTCGTACATTGGATGATTGAGTGAATGGGATAGAAGACCCTAGATCTAGTTCCATCCACCTGGGTTACACTTTTAGGATTAATGCAAATATTACAATGCATGATGGCTATGATCATATAGACAGTCATCAAATCATGGATCCACACTTTGACATCAGTGGACATGAATTCTTGATCATTGTACATGTAATGTTATCTTATGTGTTGAGCATGGGTATGCCTCCCTCAACAAAGATATCATGATGAAATTTATTGTAATAGATGATGATCTGAACTAATTATTCTTGATCCAAACTTGTCACAAGGTAAATCATTTCAGTAATCAACTATCATTTCTGACTTTGCGCTTTAGGGGGCAATATGTTATAGGCTATTTTATCGCATCTGGTGAATAGGCCTACAAAACGGATCAATCACCATCCGTAAACATGTTGTCATCATCCCTACACAAAGCATGACCTTTCCAAATAACTGGGTATGGGTCTAACTACCAAAATTAGTGCTTTTAAGGCCCATCACACCCTGCCCCTTTAAAGACTTGCATTCAGAAGTAGGTTGATCCATTCTGCACCAGTGTTGGTTAACAATAACTTGTCCCTTGTTAGGGGTGTGTTGATTCTAGAAATTCAAGAAAATTAAAAAGGATTCTGAAGCTTCCTCTTCCAAAAGCTTCCAAGTGTTGTTTTAACCATTTACCTTAGATAAGAAGCTTGAACCTTATCTGATCCTACCTTGGAGATTTCACTTCTTATCTCTTGAGCTCATCCTCCCATCTTAATTGGATCTCAAGCCAAGATTGGTAAATGGATAAGAATTCCTAAACTGCCATCATTCTCTTATAAATGTATTGCCATCTACAACATCAAGGTTGGCTTTTTGAGACTAATCATGCCCTCATGTTGCTACCTTAAATCTAAGAGAGTTATCATCTTCATGCATTAGGGTGACATTGAGGTGTGCTTTGTGACAAGGAAGGACAAGTCAACTTGGGGAGATCTCTACAAGATTAACTAGAATTATTGGTTGTAAACTCTATCTTATTTATATTAATACAAAGGGCATACAATTTTCGTATATGTGTTATGTTACATTTACATTCATGTATTTCAATGCTTCACTAATCCATTGAATAGAGTAAATGAACTATGCTACGTAGATTTTATGGATATTTCTATTGTTGTGAATGTATGAAGTTCTAATTATAGCAATCAGATCTACGATTGGAGTTTACAAGCCAGGAGGAAAGTGAATCTTGCGATAAAATCCAAGTAAGCCATAAAATCCAAGTAAGCCTCTTTCCATTCTTGAATTTCTCTAAGGGAAATTCTATATTCTTTGCTTTCTGTTGTTTTAGACCAATCCATTAGGTCTAGGGAATATACCTTTGTCCCCAATTGTAAATTCCGCATAACAATCTCCAACTCAAAGATAAACTCCCTCTGACACTGAAGTAGGGATTGACTACTCCAGTGAGTCCTTTTGCTCTCATTAGAAACAAGTCATATAATAATAAGATCAACTAAGATTCAACAGATCTCCATTAGTTCAAGGATACTATGCCCAAGGTATGTACAAAGCTTTCTTCATTATGCAAACATGATATTCCTTCTCATGTACCTCAAAGTCTTGAGGTTGTTTTATGTACAATTCCTCCTCAATCACTCCATCAAGGAAAGAAGTATTTACATCTATATGACGTTACCTTTGGTCTATAACAAAAGCAATAGACATAATTATTCTAATAGAAGTGTACCTAGAAAATGTCTCTTCATAGTCCTCTCCCTCTTTCTAGGAGAACCTTCTTGCCATAAATCTCGCTTTGTAATTCTCTATGCTGCCATCTACCACATGCTTGATCTTATAGTTCCGATTGGAAGTCACCAGTGCCTCCCCTTCAAGTCTTGCACAATTTCCTCCATCATGACATCCTTCAAACTTGTTGGCTTGCCTACTCCCTATGAACTAGGAGCTCTTCTGGTGATTTGGCACGATTCTAGATGTCAATACAATTTCTTCGTATTGAACACAACTTGCTCTAAATAAGTTTATGCTCAATCCTAGGAGAATCCTCTTGCCATAAACTCTGCTTCATTGTTCCCTATGCTTCTATTTGCTTCCAGAGCCTTGGTAGCACTTACTATATACTTGCAAACCTCTTTAGGAGGCCATGGATGAAACAATTTTAATCTAGCAAAAGATACAAAGACAAGAGGTTGTACAAAAATAAAGTAATAACAAACAAGAAGAAAGAAATGAAATACTTATCTTTGGATCTAAGATTGCTGGGAATTATCAACTCCCTCTTAATCCCAAGCATTGAATTGTATTATTGATGTAGGGGATTAAAAAAATTCTCAAAATATTCCAAACCTAGTACCAAATCGTAGATCTCATTATTTTTATTCCAACGATGCTTGAATGACCTCAATCTGACACCATATGTGAAAATTATCGCATTCTAAAGTTTTTGGCAAACAACTAAAAAGTCAACTTGTAGGGTTGATTGGGCAGCTCGTATGATGACGTTGACAACTGACTGTGTAGTATGATTTTTAGAATGGGCCAATTTGAGTAGGACACATGGTGAAGTTTGATTGGTTATTGTGTTTATGGATTGGCCAACCACATGCCACCACATGGCTCGTTGTTATTAGACAAAAGTTTGTTAAGGGTCCGACTGACCTCGGTGGGAGTCAACTTCATGACCACCTGTAGAACAATGGAACGACTTATTGTTAGCCCACATGGTTAGTTCTTAACCATAGTAGCAAGCACTTTTGTATCAAGGTGTAACAGATTGACGGTTTGAGGGGGGTGGGCTAGGCCTGCGGGCTTGCCCGACCGGTCCTGACCCTAGGTTATATGTTGACATGTGACCACAACTTAGAGTTAGAACTGGAGGGGACATGCAGTTAGCTCAACCCCTGATCCTATTTATTGCATACAACCACCCATGGATGAAATAAGGTTCCACGCGGCCCTGTTGGTGGGCATATTGACCCTTAATATGACCAGGTGCAAGGAGACGATAGGTGCGTGGCGTCTAACTCACGCCCCTAGCCACTTTATATGCCACATGACCATTAAAAGGGGCGAAAGTTAGGGCGCATGATCCAAACTAAACGTTTGACAATTTGCATTGTTTTTGTCAATTTTCGCCGCTCCTGCACCAATTTGTCAGCTGGTGGTTCAACCAAGGCAGATTCGTTTCCATTTTTACTAGTTTTGTCATTTTGCAGGACAAATAACAGGGAAATGGAGAAGGATGCCTATCTTGGCCATTTTTCATCCTTTTTTAGCATAAGAAGAGCCTACACAGGATTTTTTGGGTGTTCTGGACACAATGGTAGTATTATTTTTGTGATTTGAGCATTGTATGTTGATGTAATTACATTTTGATCATATAATTTAAAGGGCCAACATTGGAAGCTAGACCTAGAGGTGTAGCCTAGGAGGGTGAAATCCATCATCAAATTGTTGTTTTGTGATGCTGTATGTTATATATTTTTCTCTGTTTAAATCTACAAAATTTAACTAAAATTACTAAGTTTATATGCTTTTGCAATTTTGATCCATTGCCCACAAGACATAAACTAGCTTGCAATATTATTTTATTTTCAAATCAATTTGTTGTCATAACATGGTTGTTTTGAAAGTTTGACAGTTTTTGCAAGTGTTTTCTTGAATGATTACAAGGTCTAAGTTTATAAGAGGAGAATGGAGTGCTTGAAGAACCAAACCCTAAAATTGGTTCAAGGAGGTCACAAACTCCAAAAACTCCATTAGTCATGGCACATAAAGAAGGACAAGGCTGATGTTTGAGGATGACAAATATTTTAGAAAGGATTTCTATGATATGGGTGAGATGGTAAAAGTGTTGTACAATGAGAGGACAACAAGGTTGCAAGGAGAGAGTTCATATCATCCAAAAGGTAATGGTGGTGATAGATGTAAGCCTCTATTTGTCCACCTCCTCCTTCACCTCCATCTTTACCTTCATCCTCATCTCCTTCAACAACTAGACATACTCCTCCTAGATTTCCAAAAGGACATGCTAAGTCTCCTTTGATTAAGCTTGATGTGAAGTTAGAATTGCCTATGTCACAATGGGGAAGTGAATGTTGAAAAGTTGGATAATTGGGTTCGTCAAATTGAAGTCTATTGCAGGATTCAAAAGATTAAGTATGATGTTACAAAGATACATCTTGCTTCTCTTCATTTGTAAAGTGCAGCCCTCATTTGGTGGGAGGCCATAACTTAAGCATACTCGAAGAAAAGTGGTAAAATTAACTCTTATTGGAATTATTTCATAGCTGAATTAAGAAGGCAATTTTATCCATTAGCTTATATGCAAAAAGAAATTATGGATTGGAAAATTTTTAGACAAGCTAAAGGTTAGAGTGTTCAAAGTTACATACAAGAATTTAGAAGAAGAGATTTAATCTTGGGCGTTGATTTGTCTTCACAAGACACTCTCCTTAAATACATAGATGGATTACATAGTTATTTGAGACATACTATACTTATGTTTAATCCCATCAATCTAGATGAAGTATGTGTTTAGGAAACTCATTGAGAATCAATAGGCAAGAACATTCCTTAAGAGACTAGAAAGAAAACATTGAAAGCTGGAGACAAAGGAAAGGGGAAGTTTAAAGGCAAAGGCACGAAGAATGACAATCAAGAATGAGGGAGAGAAACTTACCTATAAACATTGTTCAAAAGAAGGCCATGATGAAGACCATTAATGGAAATTACATCCATAAATGAGACCAAAGAAGTGCAATAACAAGCGGAAACAAAAGAATGGTTCTACAACTCAACAAGATCTAAGATCTAATTCAGGTGATGGAACCAAAATCATAGCCATGGGAATAAAAGGTAAAGCTTCTAAAGCAAGTACTAGTTCCTCTAGTAAGCCTATTGAGTTTCAAAATGATAAAGAAAGAAGTGAGCTTTTTCATATTAGGGTCATTACAAAAAAGATCAAAGTTGATATATTGTTTGATAGTGGATCCCAAGGCAATCTTATCTCTGAAGCAATTGTCTAAGAACCAAATCTAGAAACTACACCTCATACTAAACCTTACCCTTTAGGTTGGGTATGTGAATATGCCAAATTGCAAGTGATAAGAAAATGTAAACTCAAATTCTCCATCACTGCAAATTTTATAAATGAGGTAGAGCTTGATGTTGGACCACTTGACATATGTGGAATTGTTTTACGAAGTCGGTATTTGTATGATCATAAATCCATATTCTATCATCATGAGAAAAAATATCATCTTTTTAAATATGGGGTTGAGTATATTGTTAGAGCACATCACAAGAAGATGGACTTATCTCTTGTAAATGCTAGTAATAATTTTGTGTTGTTGATGATTAAAGCTAAAAATATTGTTGAATATGAAGCTTTTGTAGGATGTGATTCTAAACTCAAACATGAATTGGTGAATTTTTTAACACTTATGACAACATGTTTTAGGAACCTAAAGGGTTTCCTCCTAAAAGAGGAATTCGACATGAGATTCACTTGTAGCAAGATGCACCACTTCCAAATATTGGCATGTACATAATGTCAGTTTTGGAGAATGAAGAAATTAAGAAGAAAATTCAAGAGCTACTTGACAAAGGGGTCATCATACCTAACACATCTTCTTGTGTGTATTCTATTATCTTGGTTCTAAAGAACAATGGTACATGGTGCATGTGTGTGGATTTTAGAGCTTTAAACAAGATCATGGTAAAGAATCACTATCCTCTTCCTCGCATTGATGATTTGATAGATTAGTTAAAGGATGTTGTTTACTTCACTAAGTAAGATTTGAGAAGCAGTTATCATCATATAAGTATTATTGAAGATGATATTTGGAAAATTTCTTTCAAGAAGAAACAAGGGTTTGTTTGAATGGTTAGTTATGCCGTTTGGGCTTTGCCATGCACCTTCAAAATTCATGAGAGTTATGAATGATGCATTGAGATCATTCCTTGATGATTTTAGCATAGTCTATTTAATGATATTATGATTTTTCAGTAAGAATTGTGAAGAGAATGTCAAACATGTGAAACAAGCTTACATGTCTTGTAAAAAGATAAATTGTATTTGAAGATGTCTAAGTGTGAATTTGGGAAACTCTCTTTGGTTTGTTTGGGTCATATTTTAGGAGGGGGTGAATTGAAGATTGATCCCTTAAAAGTTGAAGTCATTGTAAATTGGATTAAACTCAACAATGTAACAAAAGTTAGGAGCTTTTTGGGAGAAACCCAATATTGGATAAAGATTATAGCTAATTTCTCAGTCATTGCAGCACCATTACCTGCTTTGACAAGTGCGAAACGAGTCTTTCAGTGGGGAGGCAAGCATCAGAAATTCTTTGACACATTGAAAGAGAAAATCAATATAACGCTAGTGCTAGAACTTCCAGATCTTCAACAGCCATTTGAGATTAATACTGATGCAAGCAATTATGTTATGGGAGTAGTTTTGATGCAAAATGGTAAGCCTATTTGTTATCATTCTAAAACCTTTACCAATGCAGTAATTAACTATCCAATTTATGATAAAGAGTTGTATGCTTTGGTACAAAGTGTGAAGAAATGGAAGCACTATTTGTTGGGTAAAGAAGTGATTATTCATACTGACCATCAACCTTTGCAATATTTACAATCACAAACCAAGATACAACAAGTTAGACATTTCAGGTGGAGTGGATTCCTACAACAATTTCATTTGGTAATTAGGTACAAGAAAGGTATATACTACAAAGTTGTTGATATGTTATCTAGGCATATTGTTAATGCCTCTTCCATTCTTAAGCATAACTCAATCATGCATGAAAGTTATATTGAACATTATTCTCAAGATGACGATTTTAAAGATGTTTATGCAAATTTGATTCAAGGAAATCATGTTGAAGAGTTCGATTATCATGTTCATAACAAGTTATTGTATCATATTAACAAGTTATGTGTTTCACAGGGTGGAAGAGTCAAGTTAATAAGGGAAGCCCACACTTCTCTTATTGTTGGTCACTTTGGTGTAGGCAAAATAGTTGCAAAAATTCAGAGGTATTGTTATTGGCCTCACATGAATGAAACTATTTCAAAATGTGTAAGAGGACGTTCCATGTGTGCTACTAGCAAGCCTAACAATAGGAAATTGGGTTTGTACACTCCACTTCCTATTCCTTTTTTTCCTTGGGAAATTATTTCTATGGATTTTGTAGGGGGACTACTAATGTCTAGGAAAGGTCATGATTATCTATATGTTGTTATGGATAATTTTAGCAAAATGTGTGTTCTGATGCCATGTAAGAAACATATTACAATTGAAAAAACTACATATATGTTCTTGCAAAATGTATGGGTTCACTTTGGGTTGCCCACTTCTATTATTTCTGATCGTGATTCTCAATTCGTCAGGAAGTTTTGGTCAAGTTTATGGGAACTCATGGACACTAAGTTGAAGAAGAGCACAAAATTTCATCCACAAACCAATGTCTAGACATAAGCGATAAACATAACAATAGTGCATATCCTTTGAGCATATTGTTGTAAGCATCCTAAACTTTGGGATGAGCATTTGCATTACATCCAACAAGCCTACAATCGTGCCAAGCATTCATCTACAAAAGTATCTCCATTTGAAGTTTTTGGGTTATTAGCCAAAGTCTACTTTGGATTTCATATTTGGTAAATATATTGCAATAGATGGACATAGTGATGTAGACAAAGCCAAACATTTCATTGAACAAATTCAGCTAGTGCATCAAAGAGTATAAGAGCAGTTTCAGAAAATCAAATCAAAGTACAAAGCATGGATTGACAAGCATCGAGTTGATCATGATTTCCAAGTGGGAGATCAAGTTTGGTTGTATATCAACAAGGAAAGACTTCAAGGTGAAGGTAAAAATGTCAAGCCAACCAGATATGGTCCTTACAAAATCTTGGAGAAGATTGGTAATAATGCTTTCTGATTAGATTTTCCACCTCATATACAAATTTATTCTATTGTGAATGCAGAAAACTTGATATTGTATGTGCCTCCAATGATTGATGATCATGAAAAAAATGTTCACATTCCATATATACAAGATTTTTCTCTTTATTATTTAAATGAGTTACAGGAAGACTCAATTCTTGACAGGAGGCTAAGGACTTCATGCAAAGGCAATGTGGAGTATCTTCGAGTGGGGCTCAAAGGTACCATCAAAGTAAATCAAAGTGGATTGAGATCGGGAAAGTGAGTGAAATGTACCCTCACTTACTTGCTAAGTAAAAATAGACTTTTGGTGGTCAAAATGCTTCCAACGGGGAGGAATGATCCAAGGGATAAAAAATATGCTCAAAATATTCCAAAACCAGTGCCAAATCATAGATATCATCATTTTTATTCTAACAATGCTTGAATCGCCTCAATCTGACATCGTATGTGAAAGTTATCATGTTCTGAAGTTTTTGGCAAACAACTAAAAAGTCAATTTGTAGGGTTGACTGGGCAGGTCATACGATGATTTCAGCAGTTGACTGTGTAGTACAATTTCCAGAATGGGACAATATGAGTAGGGCAAGTGGCTAAGTTTGATTGGTTGTTGTGCGTGTGGATTGACCAACCACAGGCCACCACGTGGCTTGGTGTTATTGGTCAAAAGTTTGTTAAGTGTCAGACCAACCTCGGCGTGAGTCGACCTCGTGACCATTGGAAGAACAATATAATGACTTACCATTAGCCCACGTGGTTAGTTATTAATTGTAGAGGCAATCACTTTGTATTAAGGTGTAACAGACCGAATTTATTTATTTATTTATTTATTTATTTTTTTTTATTTTTTATTTTGAGCAAACATAGAGGCAAAAGAGGGGAGGGCAGGCGGTTAGCCAAACCCGGTCCAATTTATTGCATACAACCACTGATGATGAAACGAGAGGGGGCAGGGCGCGTGGCACCTTGCCCACGCCCCCATCCCATGGGTACCTTGACACTTAATATGACTAGGTGTAGGGAGACAGTGGGCACATGGTCTTTGGCTCACACCCCTAGCCACTTTATATGCCATGTAACCGTTAAAAGGGGCGGAAGTTAGGGCATAAGAGACAAACTAAACATATGACAATTTGCACTATTTTTAATGGAATTTTCGTCATTCCCGCACCAATTTGACGCTTGGCCGTTCCACCAAAGGTAGATTTGTTGCCAGTTTTGCTAGTTTTTTCATTTTGTAGGACAAATAGAAGGGAAATGGAGAAGGAGGCCTATCTTGGCCATTTTTCAGCATTTTTGAGCTCAAGAAGAGCCTACATAGGGGTTTTTGGGCATTTTGGACATAATGGAAAAAATATTTTTATTATTTGAGCATTGTATGTTGATGTAATTTATATTTTTAGCATATAATTTAAAGGACCAACATTGGAAGTTGGACTCGGAGATGTAGCCTAGGAGGAGTGAACTTCGTCATCAAATTGTTGTTTTATGACGTTGAATGTTATCTATTTTTCTTTGTTTAAATATGCAAAACTTAACTAAAATTACTATATGTGCTTTTGAAATTTCGATCCATTGCCCACAAGACATAAACTAGCTTGCAATTTTTTTCAAGAAACCTTCAATTTTTAATTTCAGATCAATTATCTTAAATAATAAGATCATTTGCACTATTATTCCTGAATCTTTTCTGATTTGGATGCTCATCATCATCAATGTATGTAGCTAAAGCATGTTCCTTTCCCTTCCTCTTCCTATCATTTCTCTTTTTAGGACACTTGTTTTTATAGTGATTTCTTCAATTGTTGGTTTTGTAATTCCTGGTTAGTAATTTCTTGTCGGGTTAGTAATTTGAGTAGTTGAGAATATGGTTTGTTTTCTAATGTATCCTTGTTTAATTTCAAGAATTATGTTAGGCTCATTGTGGTAAAAATTTGTGTTAATTTCTTAAATAAATTTCCATTTCCACATTACTCCAATAAGTTACTCATAATAACTTTCCATTCATTATAATAAAACAAAATAAAAAAAATCAAAATCTATTACATACTCAATAAAGTTATTTATTTATAAATAATAAATTATTGAGCCAAGAGGCTCATTGAGTTGGGAGGCTCATTCTACAACCCAATGTGAAAGTTATGTGTGAGTATGTTCGTCATTGAGCAGAGAGGCTCATTCTACAACTCAATGTGAAGGCGATGTGTAAGTCTGTCCGTCCCTCTTAAAATAAAAATAAAATATTCTCTAAATAGAAAAGTAATGTCGACTATAATAAAAAAGAAAAAACATATGCTATGCATATTTATTTAGTTGTTCATGTGACCTAATATAAATTCATGTAAAGTAAATTAGAAGTAAAAAAAAATGTGAGTAAGATGTTTAACTTTTACTTCAAAAAAAATTTAAGGCGCAATATCAACTCATATATATATATGTGTGTGTGTGTGTGTGTTGTGTGTGTGTGTGTGGTGTATGTGTGTAATTTAAGTAAATTTTAATGTATAAGAAAAAAATACCAATATGGGATATGAATAAATATTTAAATATGAATTAATATGTACATATACTTAAAAATATATTAATAACAAAAAAAACTAGTTTGCTAATAAAATGGCTTGATGCACATGTTATGTAATCTCTATAACATTAAAAAATACAATTTAAACAAAAAAAATTTATACATTGTTTTTTGCACTCTAAAATAAGTTTGCACGTGAAGAAATTTGATCCCTCTTGGCTCATGTTAGATCCCTAGTTAAGATGGATCTATGTCGGTTCTACAACCTAGTTGAGAAGAGAGGCACATTGAGCAAAGATGCTCTTTCTACAACCCAGTGTGAAGGCAATGTGTAAATATGTTTATGCTTCTTAAAATAAAAATAAAATATTTTCTAAATAGAAAAGTAATGTCAGTTATAATAAAAGAGAAAAAAATATGTTATGCATATTTAATTAGTTGTTCATATGACCTAATATAATTTCATGTAAAGTAATAAGAAGTGAAAAAAAATTGTGAGTAAGATGTTTAAACCTTTTACACTTTAAAAAT
>APFE030648108.1:0-18180 GCA_000404065.3 Pinus taeda
GAACCCTGGTAAGCTATTTTAGTATTATTATTTATAAAAACAATTGTGATTACTTTTTTTAATTATTATTTTAACACAATGGAAAAACTTATTATAATTTAGTTAAGTTTCAGCTAGCAAGTGTGTCTCAATGAGTGTGACTTATTGTCCTCATTATGAGCCATACTTGTTAGCTCAAAACTAAATGTGAATGCAATGGATGAGAAAGAGTTCAATCAAATTTATTCATATGACATAAGTCTTAACTTAGAGATATAATTTAGTTGTCAAATCAGTTGTGGGATATTTCTTAATGGTTATTATTTACCAATGTAGTCTGACCTTTTATTTAATAAAACAAACAAATAAAAACAAATCATACTCTCTCAAATAATTGGTTGGTAATTTGTCTGTCCTTAAGGGGGTAGGCTTTGACTATGGTTTTTATTATTATTAGTTATAAGAGAAAATTGTGATTGATTTTTTTTTAATTCTTATTTTGATAGAGTGGTGGAAGAAGTACTTTGCAAAAAATAGAAGAACAAAGAGAAGAAATATTATGGAAACAAAAGTCCTACTTCAAGTGGCTGGAAGAAGGCACAAGAAGTACAACTTTATTTCATAAATCCATGTTGTAGCACAAACATAATAACATGATCTCTTTGCTCAAGTATGTGAAGAGAAGGAAAATTGGAAATCTTTAGGAATTATCTCAGGAGATGATTCAACTTTTTTGGGAAATCTTATTGGAGCCAACAATTAATGGAACAAGGGCAGTACAAGAAATTTGTAGACATATATCACAACTAATAAAATTTTAACAAAATGAGGAATTATTTCAAGAAATTTCTTACGACAAGGTGGAATCAATGATCAAGGCAATGCCACATAATAAAGCCCCAAGACCTGGTGGTTTTACTACAGAATTCTTCCAATATTGTCAGATGATAATAGGAGAAGATGTATGGAAGGGAGTGGATAAATCTAGGTGGTCAATGTCAATTCTCAAATCCCTAGATGCTACATTCAAAACTATGGTGCCTAAGAAAGAAAATGCATAGGACCCAATTGAATTTAGGCCTATTTCTTTGGGCAATGATGTCATTTACACAATGATCAGTAAGATCATAGTGATTCGTTTGTTGTCACTACAACAAACACCCTCCAAAATTTTACGTTCACTTGAATTTTGAAGCCTGTTGTGGATCTTGCAATTGGTTCTTCCATGGTCACCTCTTGATCAATTGTAGTCACTTTCTCACAAAATTTCAGTTTGCAACAAGTTCATGAGCTCAATCTTTTACACAAGCTTGAACAAGAATAACACATTCCATAAAGGAAGTGCATGTGCAATGTTCAATAGATGTTGAAACTTAGTGCATATTGTCATTGACAATCCCTCATATTTGGTTGTGTTTGTACTTCTATTTTGGTGATTTTCTCAAACTGTCACTTTTGCACACCTTCACTTTTGCGAGTGCTTTTTTCATGCTTTTGATTGTCACTTTCCTTAATTTCACTTTAATTAGTTTTGTTTTGATGCTATATTTTCTCTAGCATCTGTCACTTTCACTGTTGTACATGTATCACAAGTGTTGTTTGCACTTTTCCCTTCATATAGTAAATGCCATCTTTTAGCATGTGGAGTGTCACACAATGCACAAAAGTTAGTTTTGGTTGTTTCAAGGGGTAACCTTTGTGTAAATGAGTTGGTCTTACCATGTAAACATGTATCATACTCATTTCCAAATTTTCAAGCATTGTCACACAATTTTCTTCACAACCATTGCAAAGTGTATCTTTGGTGTCGCACTTGGTGTAGGTCATCGCAAAGTTGTTGCGTTATGGAAATGATGTTGTTCATGTGCTCTGAGTGTTCTATGTTGTGTCATCAAGTGATCTAAGTGTGTGGTCATGTTTAGAGTCATGCTCTTTCTTATATTCCTCTCAATGATCCGACACTTAGTCAAATTGGGAAAACTCTCTGATTGGACCACTTCGCCTCCTTTAATCAGCCATGAAACTATGCATTATACAGTTTCATCCCTCAATTAGTGGCCTTGTTTGTTGGCATCACACAATGCAAAGTTTATGCCTTCTAAAATTGCGCATTGTGTAATCTCAGTCCCTAGTCTCAACCCTTAAGCTCCAAAACCATTCAATCCTTGCCTCCATCCAACCTTCTTTATGCACTGCACAATCATAATCATCAATCCTCAGCCTTGAGCTCTTGAATTGTGCAATTTCACAATCACTTTGCCTCTCTCCCGCCGGAACTACGCATTAGGAAATGTCAAGCCTCAAGACTCAATATTGAGGCCTTAAACCCCTCAACTACGCAATCTCCTAGCCTGTTATCCTATCTAAACAATGCATTGGGAAAATTCAAGCCTCAAGTTTAACCTCTTATGTTCCTCAACTGCCCAATCACTTAGCCCAGGCCTTAAGAACTATGCACAATGCGATATCAAGCCTCAAGCCTCCAACTTTATCCCTTGAATCCCTTAACACTGTAGTTGATGAGCCTTGGTCTTGCAACAAGAATGTTACAACTCGAAAGGCTGCAACTTTAATTAGTAGCCCATGGTTCGTGCAAACTTAAGAGAAATCAACACTATATGTGCAACATACAATGTGTCCTTCCTTTGCTGTCATGACGTAATGGAGTGCATGTACTGAAATCAAATCCTAAACTAATTGTAGAAAATGAACTACTCGATATGGAAACCCTAACCTATTACAAGAAATAAAGTACAAGGAAAGAAACATATTCTAATTTCATAAAGATCATGAACTAAATGTAAAGGAAACCTAACTTAACCCTCTTTATCACATGTGATGGTTTAAGCTAATTGAGCATGGAATCTGATCTAGGGAGTATTAATTTTTGCATGCATGTGCTAATTAAGAAATAAAAAGAACTATTTTTCTTTATCTTTTCATTTTATAAATGCAAATGTTAATCTTTCCTTGTTCTTTGGTAGGGGAGATAGGTGTGGAGGAAGAGGGGTACAATGGTTTTGATGGCTTGGAGGTCAATTAGAGGCCTAATCCTATATTAAAGGATGATTTCTCTTAATTTGGGCTCAAAACAAGCCATTACAGGATTTCCTACAAGATGTACTAGTTCCTACAGGACGTACTAGTTCCTACAAGATGTCTACATGATCCCTTGTTTTATTACAAAAAGCGAGCGGAAAGTTTAGGAATTTGTGTAGAAGGTGGAATGGAGCTTGGGAAAGGTGGAGAATGGAAGAATAAGGCATGGATGTGGTGGAAAATACTTAGAACTCAAGCAAGGGTTTCAAGATGGGTAGATTTTCTCAATGGAAATGGAAAATTTTGCTTATAAAACAAGAATCTGGATTGAGATTTTAGTGGATTTTGGCGACATGGGTGGGTGAGGCTTGGATGAGGTGAACGAGATGAGGTACCCCTGCAATCTAGGACCTCCTGCAATAACACACATTATTTTCTACATCTATCCACAAATTCATGTATACATGGGAGAGATTTATTAAATAACAAAAAATTACTAGTCTAAAAATCAGAAATTCAAGAACTAGTGAGGTAGTAAATCTATCAAATGCCTAACATAATCAAGTGCAAATAAAATGGGGTAAATTTTTTTATTAAATAGAATGTTTTTTTGATCTAATTCAAGTGAAATCAACTTAGTTGAAGCTCGTTAGCATGGTCTAAAAAATAGCAGAAATTTTCGACTATTTGCCACAAAGGAGTTCCATAAATCTATATTTGGGAATGAGAAAACTAATCCAAGCAACTCAATGATTACTATCACCTTATAAATATTTTCCAAGGATGAAATTATGCTTGTGACCATGCAAAAGAACTTATATTAACCATTTAACCGAATCCTGCAACAAGAAATCATTAATACTAAATGCAGAAATAGAAAGAAACAAGAACACGAGATGCATGTGAATACGAAATGAAAAGAATGAAAACAAATGATACAAAAGTGTTATGAGGCTCTTAGGATGGTCAGGTCCAAGGAAACTCAGAGTCCTATGGAGGACACCAAGATTTAGAAGCTGAACATAACATGAATCTTCATTATATTCATCAATACAATTACATCCCTGCAAGAAAATACAATGCAACTGCAAAAATACTAGTTCTCTCCACAAGAAGACTAATCAAAATCTATCCTTGAAGGAAAGTTAGACTTGGTACTTATACAAAATGATTAGGAATCATTCTCCATGAAAGGAGGAGTCTTTCCCCACCAAAATCCCTTGATCAGTTAATCTGGTTCCCAATACTAGGAATCTGCATTAAATGGTAGGGAACACATTCCTAGATTTTCTAAATCATTGGAGTTCCACAATGTATGCCATAATTCCATAATATATTGTTGATTTATTATTTAATATTGATCCTCCTAGGAGAAAGTCCCTAAATTTTCTCCTCCTCGAAATCTTCATAATCTTCCCAATATTCTCATAATATTCCAAAAAAATAAATAATATTAGGCACACATATGAAATTATTCATAAACCTTCCTAATGAATATATTAAAGTTAAAAATACATTATCTAATGTAGAAAGAGAGGTTTAATGTGCTGAAGGATAGTCATATGGGCCTTAATTTATGTTTAATGTAGAGGCATGGGCCTTATTTTTATGTCTAATTTAGAAGGCCATCACAATCCCCTTGTTGAGGATTCCAGAATTGTGTATTGCAAAGTCTTAAGGCTCAAGCCTCTAGCCTGAGTCCTTGAGTCCCTCAACTATGCAATAATTTGGCCCTCGTCATCATGATCTATGTATTGCATAGTCTCAAGCCTCATTCACATACCTTGGCCTCTGGACTTGCACAATCCCTAAGTCAGTCACTCAACCAATTACCAGTTCCAGCCTTAGTGATTTCATGAAGTATCTTAGGATATGGGTTTATCGAACTGATGCCGTCTTGTCATTGACGGGTTGCAGTTATAGGTATTATATTATGTTATGATAAGATGATGATGAAGGAGATGGAGAAGGGGGTCATGTTAGAAGACACCCAAGTAGTTGAGGAGATAATATGATCTTCAGGCAAGAAGGTGAAGAAAAACTGGAATGTAACAAAATATGGAAGATCAAGAGGGCATGAAGACTCCATAATTATTCACAACACTTTGGAGGCTGGATATAAATAAAAAAAAAATATCTCTTACAAAGATAAAGCATTGGATACATCTCTTATAAAAAAAGCGACAACGATGAGGGTCCGGACATTTCCATGTCATCATGCAGACTATGGAATCAATGTCATGCCATGCCATGTCATGAGTCATCATGTTCCACTTCATTTTGTGGATTATGTAGATTCTATAATGTGAAAAGTCATGTAGGAAGTTAGAAGGTAATGGAGAAGTTGAACAATCATCAGGGTAGTCCAAGAGTCAGATGGGAGGTGAAGGATCACCCCATTTGTTATATATACCCCCTCATTGTAAAAGAAAAGGAATTTTCACCTTGTATTATCCCATAAGGCATTAAAGAGACAGAGTTAGCACTTTTGGGGAGAATTGCATGGCTCTAATGCTCCACTATTGGAGCTAGTGATCTTCGTTGTATTCATGTACATTGGGACTTTTACTTAATACTTGAAGTTTGATTGGCAACACGTTTTCATGCATGGATTATGAATATTAGTAATATTGTTCTGGGAATGTTTATGATTCATGTTTTCATTCACCTTTACTGAATTAGTTGAACTATTTCAGTAATTTTAGTCACGATTATCTTATTGAAAATGTGTTGTATTGGTTGTAACAATCGCCACATCTATGTGGACTATTCTTCTTGATGTTAGGGGATTCTATTTTTTTTGTGCATGCCCCTGCTAGTGTTGTACTATTACCTCTCTCTTAGAGGCTTGCCTCTCCTCCCTCTGTAGTAGGAGAACAATGAAACACGTACAACCGAACATTCACCAAGAACAATTACTTTCTTTTTGCAAAGGAACATACGTGCTTCTCTCTCTTGCTCATAGTAAAAGCCAAGGAAAATCTATAGGAATATATGGCAACTGAATGGGGCTCCTATTCCAAAATGTGTGAGGTTTAACTGGGACTTCACATTAGAGAGACCCCCTTGGTTGATGATTTTTTTGCATCATCAACATTGTCTTAAGTTGTTTCTCCCTGAGATCATCTCCCCAAAATAGACATGGTTTATAGAAGGAAGGCATATATTACTTGGCATAATGGTGGCACATGAAGAAATCGACTCCTTGAAAATCATCAAGAATTCATACATGATTATCAAACATAATTTATCAATGGCCTATGATAAACTCAACTAGAACATTCTATGTAGCATTTGGAGAGCCTTTGGTTTTGTTGGAGATTGGATAGACCATGGATAGCTTCGCTAATAAATGGTCCACTTGGGAACCTTTTTCAAGCAACAGTGGGTTTGAGGAAAGTGTTGTATCTATTTCTTAAACATAGTTTTTGGCTAGGAAACTATGTCAAGAAATCAACTCAACCTAGTTTAGGCTCAAGTTGGCCATTGAATTAGAGGGGCCTCCCTCAAATGTTACATGAACTATATAACATTCACCATCATTGAATAACATCCTTTTAAGTGCAATGGTCAGATTTGTATATGGGGGTTTGTTGAGAGGTGATTTCTAAGGGTTTTAAGATCCTTGCTCCAATTAATGAAGTCCTCCCTTTCAGAAATCCCAATAAAAATGTTAACATCCAACCATGATAGAGAAACATTAGCTTAAAATATGTGGGTAGAAGTCTAAATAATATATCATCTAACAATCATAGTCATTCTGAATATATAAGCCAACCAATAAAATTAGAAAGCACAAAGAAATACTTTCAACAACTCAACAATAGCAAAGATTGCAATTATAAACAAGGTAGAAATATCGAGATTTAGAGGATCTAACACAAATAGACAATTTATTTAGCTTGATCAGTAAGGAATATAAATTTTTTCAGGGAAGTAAGGGAGGTTGATACTCAACCTAACCTCCCCTTAGGATTCACACAACTTCAAATTGTATGAAGGAAAAGATAATGAACACGCAGGAAAGCATGTACATCATAAACAAGTTTTGCCAAAAGATGAAATTGGAACCCTTTGGTTAAAAACTATTAAATATCTAGGATCTACAAAAAATAAAAGTCTCTTTTGGCCTAGAAGACAACCCTTACTACATTGAAATTGCCAAAATTTATAGAAAAATAAATCTACTAGCTATTACCTAGCCTCCAGGAATCAAAATATAACAATAAACTAAAAATAAAATTTCCTCCAAGTCTGATATTGTCCTTATAGGACGTTGATCTTCGGCCTCTAAATATATAGATGTCAAGTAATTTTCCCTTCAAAATCTGTTAAATACCCAACAAAGAAGGTAATCTTTGGCACCTATCTCAACCAGTTGTCCATTATCCTATTTTGGAGGAATACGTTCTTGTCATCTTTGCAAGTATAATTTACAAAACCTTTCGCATCAGATAAATGTTTCAAAAATATACTCCTACTTTATCCAAGGGTTATGTCCTCATGAAAAAATATAATTATTGGAAAAATACATAAGAGAAGTTGGTTATTCCCTTCCTACAAATCTAACAAAACTGAGGAAAAAAAGAGAAAAGAATTATTTCCATCTCCTCTACATTAATTCTATTTGTTCAAGCTTAAAACCTGTTTGATAACTAGGTTTTGCGAAGTCCACAAAAGAAAGTTGTTGACTTTGGTCCCCCTAAGTAGAAGTAAATGTTCAATATAGTAGAAACTACTTTCTCTTAGCCACATAAGATAGTTACCTCTGATATAGGGGTTCATCAACAATTGGAAATCTATTTTGTTTGGTGTTTTTCAAGGCCTATACAATATTTCCTACCCTCTCTTTTCCAACAACAAAAGTTACGAATTACCTATGACAATATCACTACCATTCAATTGCCTCAAATATGGCTATGCATGTGCTTCAAGGAAAGGAAGCCTTTTCATGTGAACAAATTCATGTTGAAGATGTTGGCCAAAATAGTTAATTAACCAAGAACCATATAAATAAAACCGAATGAAACTGAATCTAAGACATAGGGAAAAACACAAGATTTTTACGTGGTAAAACCTTGACAGGGTGTCAAGGAAACATCCACGGGGCAAGGGATTAGCTTTTTTATCAAACCAATAATTATTCTCCTTACAATAGTTCGAGCATTCATTAGTTTTATATATGAGCCTCCATTACATAACTGCTGATTTGGTATGAAACTAACTTGTCAATAACTAATACAATTTACCCAAATTTACATTAATTAATTGTCAACTACAAACAAACTCCACCTTGACAACAATTTTCCTAATCCCTTGCCCATGCCCATTCGTCATCTCTTCTGCAAGCCAAGAGAAGCTAAACACCATTGCAACTTCTCTACAGTAACTGGCTTTATGAATATGTCAGCACAATTCTCCTGTTCATGGACCTTTTGAAGAGCTACTTTTTCTGCCATCAATCACATGTCTCAGAAAAGGATACCTTACATCAATGTTCTTGGTTCTGTTATGATAAGTAGGATTTGTAGCCAAGTGAATAGCACTCTGACTGTCATTAGGAATATTCAAAGAAACTTTATTTGGGGCAAAGGGGAAGAGAAGAAGAAGTGGGCCCTGGTAGCATGGGAGAAGCTTTGCAAACCCAAAACCCATGGTGGTTTAGGTCTCCACAACTCGGACACCCTAAGCAAAGTCTTGGGGACAAAGCTTTGGTAGAGATGGATAAGGAAACCAACAATCCATGGTCCAAGCTATGGAAACAAAAGTATGCAATGAATTGGCAGGAAAAGGACCACATTTGGATGTTAGGGCATAGTAGGGGTTCTCATATCTGGGACAAGGCTTGGGAGAATAGAGCCTTAGTTCAGAAACACAGTTTCTGGGAGATAAGAAATGGGAATCTCACCTGGTTCTGGGAGGACAACTAGCAACAGGAACAAAATCTCTGTAGAGAAGGTATTGAAAGCATAAAAAATGACACCCTTAACAAAGGACTAAAAAGTGTAAGGGACTTTTAGGATCAGTCTAGAGAGGAAGGGAAATGGATAATCTAGAAAGTTCCAGATTATAGTGCCGAGACCCCTTTGAAAGCCCAAGCTAAATTTCTTGAAGAGATTTTGGAAAAGAGGCAAATTTTAACTTCAACCTCGAAAGATCTACTAAGGTGGGGTAGAAACAATGAGGGCAACTTCAACCTCAAAGAAGCCAAAAGAATAATCACTGGATTTGACCATCTTAATCCTGACAAGACTTGGAGAAACTTGTGGAGCAACCCTCTTTGGATGAAGATCAAATTGTTCATGTGGCTAGTTCAGGATAAAAAGATTCTGACCTAGGAAAATATTAGAAAAAGAGGATTTTAAGGTCCTTCAAAATGCCATTTATGTGGCCTATAGGAGGAGACCATGGATCACATTCTCAGCCTTTGCACATTCACCTCCTCCATATGGAATTGGTTTTCCTTTATCTTTAACCAAATAGTAAGAAAGGATGATGACATTACTGTAACTTAAAAGAATTGGAGAAAAGACTTCTTAGATAATGAGACAATCAATGTAGCTTGGACACTAATTCCAGGTTTTTTGATCTGGGATGCGTGGAAAGAACACAACAACAGAATCTTCAAAGATAAATCCAGTTCAACTCAAGGCATCATGGCGCAGATCCTAAATCAGCTCAGAGAAATAGTTACTGTCTTTCTGAAGCATTCTCCTGAGAAACCCCCTTGTCAAAGGGACACTCATGTCCTTGAACTGCTGGGACTTCAGTCTTATGGCCCTTTAGGCACCAAGAAGAAAGCAAGGCACAGATTAGATGGCAAGGCTTTCTGGCAACCCCCTCCTTATGGCTTCTTGAAAATCAACATAGATAGAGCCTCAAAAGGGAACCCAGGGGATGCGGGTTACGGGGGAGTCATAAGAGATGCAAAGGGCAATATCAAAGTCATTTTTCACAGTCATTTGGGGAAGGCTACCAACAATATGGAAGAACTCATGGCCATTGAGAAATGCTTAGAAATCCTGATGGACTACAATTTACATAATACAATCATAGAGGCAGAGTCAAAATTAATGATTAATTCAGTCAAAAGGATAAGCATCGGCACAACACTAGACAAAGTTTAAAATCATTGACGACTTTCCCATGTTTTTAATCAAGTTCAATCTCATCTCTGAACACTTAGAACATTGAGCTTTGTTCACGTGCACAGAGATGCCAACAGAGTTGTGGACAGACTAGCTAATGAAGGCATGATTTGTGCACGAGAAAACAAGTGCTGCTTGTGGAAGTTCGCTCAGAATGGACAACTACACGAGGACTCCAACAATTTGGCATGTGAAGATAGGGATCATTATCAACACTCTGAGGGGCAATAGTGAACAGAAATCTAAGTTGACAGAAGTCTTGGTTTTAATTAACCGGTGGCCCAAGTTTTAGATCTTGTAGAGAAATCAAAGGTAGAGAAAAAAGAGCGCAAAACCAGAGAGTGGTGGTTTTACTACAATTACCAGGGTTATCGGAGGTTCGACTGAGCCAGAAGTGGTTTTACCGAAAAGTCTCTTATGCCACAAACGGAGTTACACATGGCGCTAGGATGAAAGAGAATACCACCTGCATCGGACAAGTTTCTCCCGATCTTCTCTTCTGCTCGATATCCTTCACAACTATCGAATCTGATGGTAGTAGATCTAGGGCTGAGGTTTGTTGGGCTTGTTGGTGGTGGGTCTACAACGGTTTTGCTACAACTTCCCTAGTTATTGGGCGTCGGCAATACCATAAGTGGGTTTTCAGACAAGCCTTCAATGTCACTGTCCATGTAACACATGTCCTTAGGCTGTTCGTGATTACCGCTCTCATCAAACGGGTAATCCTAGTGCTTTTTGCCTACCTCATATCCCTTTCAGCCGTTCGATATGGCTGATGCAGATCAATGACTCTATTTTTTCATGCTTGTCCACCACCATTGGGTCTTTCTTTCTCTATTGGGTCTGATTTTTGGCTTTGTGGGTTGTATTGTTGTGTGGGCCCTTGTGCCATTCTTGTGCTTGTGGCCCAATTCCCTAACTTAGGGTGTTTTGTATATTATGTAACCTCTTTGTTGCTTAATTTGAATAGAAGGTCTGTTCTTGCTTGAGCAAAATAGAATAGAACTCTGACTATCACAAAGTACATTCACTTTCTCCTACGTCCTTCCAATCTCATCAAGTGGACCCCTTAACCAAATTGCTTCTTTACTGACATCTGAAGCAGCTATATATTCTGCTTCAGTAGTGGACAATGCAACTGTTTCTTGAAGCTTTGACATCCAACTAATTGCTCCACCTGCAAGAGTAAAGACATACCTATAGTAGATCTTCTTTTGTCCAAATCATGTGCATAATCAACATCTACATATCCGCAGACTGATCCTTCACTACCATTAAATATGATGCAATGGTCACTTGTGCCTCTTAGATATCGAAGCACCCATTTCACTACTTCCAAGTCTTACCTGGATTTGCTGAACTTGCTGACAACTCCAACTGCATGTGAAATGTCAGGTCTTGTAGATACCATCACATACATTAAGTTGCCTACAACATTTTCATATGGTACATGAGACATATACTACTTTTCTTCATTAGTTCTAGGACTCAAAACCAATGAACGCTTAAAATGGGAAGCTAATGGATCATTAACAGGTTTCACATTGTTCATAAAGAAATTTTCAAGTACGTTCTCCACATACTTTTGTTGTGATAACCAAATCTTACCATTTTTCCTGTCTCTGTGTATCTCCATGCCCAAGATATGTTTTGCTGCTCCAAGATCCTTCATATCAAACGTCCTAGAGAGCTGAGCCTTTAACCTATTGATTTCTTCCATGCTTTTTCTTGCAATAAGAATATCGTCAACATACAAAGCTAAGATAATGAATATTCCATTGAAACTTTTGAAGTATACACAATGATCATACTCACTTCTAATAACGTTCTGGCTCACCATGAAGGAATCAAACTTCTTGTACCATTGTCTAGGAGACTGCCTCAGACCATACAATGATTTCCTGAGCTTCCAAACTAATCCTCTGTTGCAACCTTGTACAAAACCTTCTGGTTGTTCCATATATAACTCTTCATTCAAATCACCATGTAGAAAAGTTGTTTTAACATCTAACTATTCTAACTCAAGGTTAAGTAATGTAGTTAGTGCCAACACAGTATGAATAGAAACAAGTTTTACAACTGATGAAAAAATCTCATGAAAGTCGATACCTTCCACCTGAGAATACCCTTTTTCTACCAGTTTCGCTTTATATCTTTCAATACTTCCATCAAATTTCCATTTTAGTTTGAAGACCTATTTGCATCCAACAACACTTCTCCCTTTAGGAGGTTCTACAAGATCCCATGTATTGTTCTTGGCTAAGGAATCCATTTCTTATTCCATAGCCATTTTCCACTTTTTGTTATCCGTATCATCTACTGCTTCCCGATAACAAGAAGGTTCACCATCTTCAGTAATCAAAGCAAAAGATGAAGCATAATATTCATACCTTTTGAGAGTTTTTCTTTCCCTTGTAGACCTTCTTAGAATGACTGGTTTTTGAACTGGCTCAGAAACTTCAACAGTTACCTTTGTATCTTCAACAATTTCTTCTCCAGAAGTCTCTTCTTCCTTTTGACTGTCATCAAAAGGTCTAGCCTCCAACTGAATTTGTTGATTTGGAAATACTTGTTCCTATTCAATTCTTTCAACATATAATTTTAAAAAAGAAGATTCATCAAATGTTACATCTCTACTAATGAATATCTTCCATGATGTAGGATCCTACAACCTGTATCCTTTGGCTGCATAGTCATACCCAACAAAGACATAACATTTCAATTTTGGATCCAATTTTGAACGTTGATTTTTAGGAATAAGAGAATAAGCATCACAACCAAATATCCTTAAATGTGAATAATCACAAGACTGACCTAACCAAAATTTCTTCAGGAATTTTACAATTAATTGCCACTGAAGATCATCTGCTAACTAAATAACAAGTAGTGGATATTGCTTCTACCCACAACTCCTTTTACAAGTTAGCATTGTTGATCATGCTTCTAGCTTTCTCCATAAGAGTTTGATTCATACGTTCAGCAACACCATTTTGCTAAGGAGTATAAACAGTATTTTTGTGTCTAACAATTCCTTCATCGTTACAGTATTGTTCAAATTCTATTGAAGTGAATTGACCACCATTTTTAGTTCTTAAACATTTAATTGATTTGCCTGTTCTTTTCTCTACCATTGCTTTAAATTGTTTAAAGATATTGAATACATCAACTTTCTTTTTTAGCATAAAGACACACACTTTACGAGAGAAATCATCAATAAATGTTAAAAAATATAGAGCACCTCCATATGATACAACAGGAGATGGTCCCCATAGATCAAAATGAATATAGTCTAAAATATCTTTACTATTATGATTTCCAGTTTTAAATCTCTATTTACACTGTTTTCCATACACACAATGTTTACAGAAATCCAACTTCAAGGATTTCAAATCAAAAAGTGATTTACATTTCATCAATACCTGAAGACCCTCGCTCATGTGACCCAATCACTGATGCCATAGGCGAGTACCTTCTTCTTCTTCTTTCTAACATAATTGGTGCTTCACTGACCTGAGTACTTCCTTTGAGTCTGTAAATATTTCTGACCTTTTCTGCTTTCATAACAACTAGGGTGCCTTTAAAGACTTTTAGCACTCCAGTCTGACCTGTAACCTTATAACCATCTGAATCCAACACTCCCAAAGAAATCAATTTTTTCTTCAATTCAGGTACATGTCTAACACTAGTTAATGTTCTAACTGTGTTATCATACATTTTATTCGTGATATTTCCCATCCCAACAGTATGAAATGATACAATATTACCGATAAACATAGAACTACCATTCACATTTTCATATGAAGTAAACCAATTTCTCTGTGGGCGCATGTGATTAGAATCACCAGAGTCTAACGGCTAGCTTTAAAAACCCTCAGAAACATTACATACAGGTGAAGTTTCATCTATCATACATAATTCTTCAGTAGACAAAGCTTCCTCTATCATACCTGAATCAACCTGATTTTCTTCCTTCTTTAGACTATCATATTCTTTTCATTTCCAACAGTCTTTCTTCAATTGTCCAATTTTATTGCAGTGCCAGCATTTTACCTTACACTTCTTTCCCTTTGATTTATATCTAGAAGACCCCCTTGTTTTTTCTCCTCTTTCCTTTGACCGTCCTTTATCTATCATGGCTTCTGATGCAGCTGTTTTAGTATTGGATTTCCTTCATACTTCCTCAGACAAGAGAGCTCTGACAACTGATTCAAATTTCAAAGAATCAGCAGTGCTCAAACTAACTGAAGTTATGCAATGATCCCATGATTCACGCAGAGAACACAACAAGGTTATAGCTTTGTATTCTTCTCGAATTTTAACTTCCATATCTGTTAATTGGCATACAAGTGTATTAAAAACACTCAAATGTTCTACAACTTTTGAACCCTCCTTCATTTCAATACTGAACAGTTGTCTTTTCAAATAAATTCTATTGGTTAATGAATTTGTCATGTATAGCTTTTGCAGTTTTTCCCATAAACCTGAAGTTGTATTCTCTTCAACAATGTTGAAGAGAACTTCAGTTGCCAAGCATAATCTAATGGTACTGAGAGCTCGAGCATCCATGTCCTCCCAGTCCAAATTAGTCATGCTTGCAGGTTTCTTATTTTCCCTGTCCAGAGCTTTGTGCAACCCTTGTTGCACCAACAAATCCCTAACTTTTAGTTTCCATAGAACAAAGTTTCTCTTGTTGGTGAACTTCTCCACCTTGAACTTTGAATTCGACATCTTGGCCATTTTTCCTCTTAGGGTTTCGGTCTTTAAAAAAAATCCTTTCTAAAAAATTCTGAGTTTTTTTTTTTAATAATTTGAGCCCGTTTACAAATTTCTGAATCTCCCCTTTCAGAAAAACTCTAATCCAGATTTCAATTTTCTAAATTCTATTTATCTTTCTTAGAGATTTATGAATCTCCCCTTTAAGGAAAAATCTGATTTTGATTTCAATTTTTTGGATTTTGTTGTCTTTCTTAGAGAGAAAAAAAAACTAATTTCTAGAAAAAAATCCACTGGTTTTTGCCCAAATTAAAAAATTTCTGGAAAAAAATTTCTTAAAAAAAAATTTGTAAAAAAATTACTAGACTCCACAGAAACAGTGCTGCAATTTCAACTGGTTCTCCACAATAGTTTGCAAAAAAAACATTCTTCCTGGACTTCCTTCCTTGACAACAACAATGTCCTCTTCTCGTTTTCTTCAACTAGTGGGAAAAAAAATGTGGCTAGGCCTTTTTTAGGCAGTCTACTAGTGATTCGTTCAACCATAAACTTTTGGCAGCTGATTTGTTAGCTCAGCGTTGTAGGAAATGGCCATGACCTCTATGCACGCACAACGAATTCCCTCGACTGACGGCTCTGGACCAGTGTTGCAAATCGGCTCCAGACAAGCTCTGCAAATCACACATAGTGGCTTCCTTTTCTCTAGCAATAGCATCGGACCTCTCTCTCTAGTGGGTTCAACACATAGTGTGTTTATCCTGTCTCTGACAGTGTCAGGCTCAACCACTATGGTATATGTTTGACAGCTTTGGCTCACTGTGTTTAAACTTGCTCTGATACCAATTGTTGGCCAAAACAGTTAATTAATCAAGAACCATATAAATAAAACCGAATGAAACTGAATGTAGGACACAGGGAAAAAAACAATTTTTTTATGTGGTAAAACCTTGAGAGGGAGTCAAGGAAACATCCACGGGGCAAGCAATTGGATTTTCTATTAAACCAATAATAATTCTCCTTACAATAGTTCAAGTATTCAACAATTTTATATATGAGCCTCCATTGCATAACTGCTAATTTGGTATGAAACTAACTTATCAATAACTAAGACAATTTACCCAAATTTACATTAATTAGTTGTCAATTACCAAAAGAATCATTAATGGAAAAAGAAAAATACAATATAAGAAAAAGTTACAACCATAACGGAGGAGTATTTGTTAGACTTGAAATGAATCAAATTAAACTCTACCTTTAAGAATTGCATCCTTATATACCATACTACTTTTACAAAGAAAGAAATGTTCCTCACATGAGCACAACTGTTTATAATACGACCGAAAGAGGGAACTTTGTTATTTTCGATGTATTTTCCCTCTCTATCCTCTTCTTGACAATGTTTTCCTTCTTAGCCTTAGTTTAAATCAGGTGGATATCTTCACAACAAGGCATTACATATCTGTAGGTCCACTAATTACTGTAGTAAAATTGAGCACTTTGATCTTCCTAGAATTCACAAGAGCTGCGTGATATGTGTCCACGAAATCCTCCAACATATATAAAAAGAAAATCCTCTGTATTTGTTTGAATATAGTCACCATAAGAATGTTTTGGAAGTATGTTCTTCATTTTTTCTTGCCATCATAACTAGTATCCAATACCACAAGATCAGTTTCAATCTCTACACTCTCATTTCTAAAATCCATCCACTGGGAGTTATACTAGCCATTGCATTTGTTGGACGTTTTTCCAACCTGGTCATTCATGAAATATGAACACATACCCTTCAAAAGAATAGTGAAATATCTCAAAAAGTTCATAATTTCACAAAAATTCTTGTGATTCATCTAATTGAAGCCATTCTGCAAAAAACCAATATCATGGGCTTTAGAACATCATCTCCATTTGCTCAGAAAATGAAACCAAAATTCACTTCTTCGAAACCAGTGATTTTATTTTTATTTTTGATCAAATATCTACTAATTCTTAAGGTTGCAGAGACCTGATTCCTCCATATATTATTTGAATCAAACAATGTTGGGATGCTACTATATTATGATACTAGTGATTTTCATGATCTCATTTATGGTTTTTCTAAGGACAACAAGTTTCTTACATCTCAAATATGGTTTTTCAATTCTTTCCTAGGCTATCTATTCCCTCTATGTGTAGGACTCATTGATGAAGATATTTGGTGATTTCTTCCAATTTAGAGTCTATGTTGACATAGTATAGTGGTTTTGGTAGAGATCATAAGTTGCATAGCGTGGGGCTCCCTATGGTTTTTGAAACTGTTGGAGGAGGGGGGCTACTTTTCACTTATTAATGCCACGTAACCTAAGGCAATTTGGAAAAAATAAGAAATCATGGAAACCCCCACCCTTAGTTAAAATCTGGATGACCAAGGGGGAGTTCGCTATTGAATATGAACCATTGATTTCTTGCATCAATGTGATTTACACAAATAGCATATTGATGTCATACTACACCAATAGGATGTCATCTATCAATGGTCCGTTGTATGTTAATTTTTTCTCTAGGTAAGCATTGTCATGGTCCCCAAAATAATGCAACGTGATAAGTATGTAATCAGCATGTAATAGAATGAGTTTTTGACCGACAATATTCGAGATGAACATTATAGTATTGTGTGATTTGAGAGGTATATGAAAGGTTGTTGGTTACGTTGATTCATATTGGTGTCAATGGTAGACTACATAAAAGACCAAATAATGTCTAGCATTTATCTATAAAAGAAGAGGTCAGAAATTTCATTACTGATTTTGTCGACACTAGAGATCATGTTGTGTCTACCCCATCCATGGTAGATCATCTCAACATGTGCATAATTTGAATTAGAATTCCATAATATGCTCATTGATTATCATCTATAAATAGTATCAGGGGTTCTTGTTTTTCTCCATATAGTCAATAAAATTCCCATGCTCGTGAAATGCATGCCATTAATGAAAGTCAATGAAAGTCATGGGTGAAAGTATGAATATGGGTTGCACTTTTGGGCCAAATGTGGCGATGGAATTTCAAGTTTTTTCTCTTTTATCAAATTGAAGCCCTCAAAATTCATATATGCATTGTGAAATTTGATTTGGAGTAAAAATACAAATTATGGACAATTATGTTGTTGTCCTAATGATATTTTTCTTCAAAATTATTTAGTGTTGTATGATATGTCAATTTTCCATTAAATGAAATTCTTGTCCTTGAAAATTTTTAGACATGTTAAGAGGTATGCTTGTTCACATAACATAGCTTAGTCTAAAATGTGTAATTTAATATATAT
>APFE030648108.1:19632-41558 GCA_000404065.3 Pinus taeda
AATTTTACAAAATATACATTTCCAGCAACATCAAATTCACATTTTTGAGTTACACTTATTAAAATAAAAAAATATGATATTTATTAAAATAAAAATGATAAATTTTCTTATGTTTAATCAATTTATTATTTAAATTATATTTATAATAAATTTATTATTTAAATTATAATATTGAAAATGTAAATCATAGTAAAAGCTAAGTTAAGTTGCTAAATTATAAATATAAGAATATTAAAATTTCAATTGCAAGAGGGATAGAATCCTTTTTCAAATCTATACACCAAAAGGCTAGAAATGTAATGAGAAATTAATCCACACCATTGTTAATTAGATATTCAAATTTAATTAGTAATTAAATTTGTTTTTTTTTAACTAATAAATACTTACAATTTTAAAGTTTACATATCATTTTGATATTTACATAAATTTTAAAATTTCGAGCTTTAAGGCTTGATCGAGCTTTAGGGCTCGATCGAGCCATGAACCTCAATCAATCCTTAAAGTTCGATTGAGCTCCTAACTTGGGGTTACACGTGAGCTTGATTGAGGCTTTGATTAAATTCTCAATCAAGTTATTTTTAAGTGTCTCAACAGCTTGATCGAGCTCTTATAATTTTCGCGGTCGAGAGCTTAAAAATTACTTGATCCAATGCACAAAATTGCTTGATCGAGGATCCTTTTTTCACCAAAATGTGCCCTCGTTTCGCTAAAAAGTGTAACCCAACTCCATTCTTTGACCCCAATTGGTAGTGCTCAAAGATATTTCTTTCCATGGTGGTAGTGTACCCATTCAAGTATACAACAAAGTGTTTGATGAGCTGGAACTGTGTCCCTAGGAAATTGTTGGTAAACGCCAAACTCAATGGCCAACAGTTTTATGGAAGTAGATAAGGTGCCAATTTTTCCATTTTCATGCTCCTTTGGCACAATTTTCTTTTGAGGATAGAGCACTTCCTTCTTTCATTTATATAGCTAAACATTCTAACTTTTCTTCGACCTCATCTACTTGTGGGTATACTTGACCAAAATATGCTACCTTAGTGACAAGATTCTAATCAAGAAAAATATTTGTTCTCTTCACATAACATTGAATACTTCCTTGGGTAATTCTAGTGTAAAGATAGTGGAGGCTTCTTACATCCCCTAGACATATTTTAAGCATCTACTTCTAGGACAAAGGTGGAAAATCTATTCCATAAATATTTAAAGAGCAAGACTTTGTGTAACTTGTTAGAAAATTATATATATTACAGAGCAATGCAACACATAAAACATAGCAGATATATAAACACAGAAAATGCATAAAACAAGAGAGACACAGATATACGTGGTTCACACAGTTTGGACTACATCCACCCTGAACATCCAATCCTTCCTTTCTATTATCCAGCAAAATGAAGAGACACAACCTACAACAAATTCGCTGTAATATCCTCTGTTTTCTCTCACAATCGCACCTCTCTGTTTCTCACTCAGAGAATACACATCTATTACACAGCCTCAAATACAATGCCCTCATACAAAGAGAGGGGTTACCTTGTAGGGCAAGAAACCCTAAACTAAACATAAGTTCTACCATCAGATCATCTGCCTAATGAACGACCCAGATTGACTAGAAATTACTATACTTTTACAAGGCAATTTTACAGATGTTTTTAGCTTCGGGGGCGTTGCCCCGAAAACCCACATCGGGGGACCGCTACCCCCCGGACCCCCTAGCCGGGGGGATCGGCCCCCCTGACCCCCGCGTGGGGGACAAGTCTCCCCTGCACTCCCTGTATGGAGGGGTGTACAAACTTCCTAGAGTATACATCCAGTTGAAACAAAGACCTCTAAACAATCATGCTCCACACACAAGAATATCCCACTTGGAGAATGATTGTAGCAACTCCACCGCTACTTCATTTGCTGGAAAATGACTCATCTTGGGACTTGGCTGTTTCTCATTTTCATTGTCATCCTTGAAGACTAATTGAAATTGAGTATATTCTCAGTTTCTCCATGGTTACAACTTTTGTTAGCATATCTGCAGGATTCTGGCTAGTGTGTATCTTTTCCAGCTTCAACTCTCCATCTTCCAACACTGATCATATGAAATGGTACTTGAGCTGTATGTGTTTAGTCTTGCAATGAAATTTTGAGTTTTTTGAAAGGTGAATGGCACTTTCGTTATCACTATATAACGTGCCCATATCATGCTCCTTACCCAATTCACCCATAAACCTTTGTAACCAAATTATTTCTTTACTGGCCTCTGTAGCAGCAACATACTTTGCTTCTATTGTTGAAAGTGCAACAACACTTTGGATTTTTGAAACCTAACTAATAGCTATTCCACCTACAGTAAATACATATCTTGTAGTGCTCCTCCTGTTATCTCTGTCACCTACCATATCTGCATCAACATAGCCCTGTAGAGAAATGTTTGAACCAACAAAGCATAATGCTTGATTTGTGGTACCTTTAAAATATCTGAGAATCCATTTCACTGCCATCCAATGTTCCTTTCCTAGATTGTCCATGTACCTGCTTACAACTCCAACTGCATGTGCAATATCAGGCCTTGTGCAGACCATTGCATACATTAAGCTTCCAACTGCTGATGCATATGGAACTTTAGAATATAACCCATGTCTCCTTGGGTCTTTGGGCACATTTCCTTACTAAGTTTGAAATGGCTAGCAAAAGGTGTACTAACTAGTTTTGCATTGTTCATATTAAATCTTTTTAACACATTTTGTATGTACTCATTCTGAGACAATGTTAATTTGTGATTTTTCTTGTCTCTAGTTATTCTCATACCAAGGATTTGTTTTGCAGCTCCCAAATCCTTCATTGTAAATGAATTTGCCAATTTTCGTTTAAGCACATTTATTTCCTGCATGTTAGACCCTGCAACAAGTATGTCATCTACATACAATAACAACATAATATAGTTGTCATCATTTTTCTTTTTTAGATAAACACAATGATCAGAGTGACATCTAGTATAACCTTGTTTAGACATAAACTTGTCAAATTTTAGATACCACTGCCTTGGAGCCTGTTTTAAGCCATACAAGCTCTTCTTCAACCTGCATACAAGTTTCTCCTTCCCTTTTACCTCATATCCTTGTGGCTGCTGCATATATATCTCTTCCTCCAAATCCCCATGAAGAAAGGTTGTCTTTACATCTAAGTGCTCAAGATGCAAATCTTCAATTGCTACTAGACTTAAAATAGTTCTGATTGAAGTCATTTTAACAATAGGAGAAAATATTTCATCAAAATCAATACCTTTCTTCTGTGAAAACCCCTTCACCACAAGTCTAGCTTTGAACCTTTGTTTTCCTCCATCTTATTCCTTCAGCCTGTAAACCCATTTATTCTACAATATAGTTTTACTTGCAGGCAACCTGACTAAGTCCCAAGTCTCGTTATTCATTAATGAGTCCATCTCTTCTTCCATGGCTAGCTCCCATTTCTTCCTCCTTTCAACCTGCATTGCTTCTTCATAATATTTAGGTTCACCAGAATCAGTCAACAATAAATAATATAATGAAGGAGAGTATCATTCAAGGGGTCTACTTATCTTGGTAGATATTCTAACACCACTTTTAGGTGTTTGAGGTGCCTGTTGTTGTTGTGGTGGTTGTTGTTGTTATGGTTGTTTATTATTATTATTTTCAGACACCTTTACTTTTTTAGTGATCTCATCAAGAATTGTGCATTCCTTGTTTTCTTTTTCCTGTTTCTTTTCCTGCAACTTATTCTTATACAAGACCTTTTCATTGAATATTACAACTCTGCTCCTAATGATTTTGTGATTTTCGTAATCATATAAGTGATAACCAAAATCATTAACACCATATCTAATAAAGGTACATTTCTTTGACTTTTCCTCAAGCTTTGTTCTATTTTCTTTATCAATATGGACAAAGTCCTCACAACCAAAAGGCTTTAAAAAAGAGTAGTTCACCTTTTTACCTGTCCATGCTTCCTCTGGAACACCACCATCCAAGGAACTTGAAGGCCCTCTTTTTATTAGATAAACAGTAGTATTTACAGCATCTGCCCAAAACTGTAAAGGTAATCCTACATGAAATCTCATGCACCTTGCATGCTCCATGACTGTTCTGTTCATCCTTTTTGACACACCATTTGCTTATGGTGTTCTTACAACTGTCTTCTCTCTCCGAATTCCATGCTCTGAACAGTACCTATCAAAATATGTGCTGCAATATTCACCTCCATTATCTGATCTGGGACACTTCAATTCTTTCCTGTCTCAATCTCAACCAAAGCTTTCCATTTCTTGAAAGTATCAAATACATTAGATTTATTCTTAATATAATAAATCCAAGTTCTTCTAGTTGCATCACCACTAAAAGTAACATAATAATGAGAGCCACTGAGAGATTATACCTGAGCAGGTCCCCATACATCTGTATGCACAAGCTCTAATTTTTCACTCTTCTTTACTTTCCCAACTATAAGAAATCTAACTCTCTTCTATTTTCAATAAGTGCAATTCTCACAGAAGTCTAAATCAACATTCTTCAAACCCGATAACAAATTCCTAGAGTGGAGAATCTTCATCCCCCTTTCACTCATGTGTCCAAGCCTATGATGCCATAATGTTGCATCTTCTCCTTTGGAAGTTAAAGCATTAACAGAGTTAGAAATACCATTACATAAATACAATGTACCAACCTTTTCACCTTTTGCTATTACTGGGGCTCCTTTGGTGACCTTCCAAGCTTTATCTGTGAAATTTGTCACACAACCTTCACTGCCTAACTGCCCTGTTGAAATCAGATTTTTCTTCAGATCTGAAACATGCCTTACCTCCTTTAGTAGCCATTGGTTTCCATTCTACTGTTTTACAAGAACCTTACCCATTCCAATAATTTTACAGTTTTTATCATCACCCAAATGGACTGGTCCAAAATCTCCTTGAACATAGTCATGAAAATATTTCTTATCAGGTGTGGCATGGAATGAGGCCCCTGAATCTACCACCCAGGAATCAGTAATATCTTCGAAAGAAAGAATCAAAGCATCTTGTAACACCTCACCTATCACATTTTCTTCATGATTGTTTTCTTGTTGTGCATCTCCTTCTTTTCCCTTCCAAGATCTACAGTCTTTATTTAGGTGTCCTTTCTTTCCACATTTCTAGCACACTATCCCCGATCTGGACTTACATCTACCTTTCCTTGATTTACTGCGATATCCTGAGCTCTTTCCTCTTTCCATTTTTCTTCCCCTAGACTCTGTACTCAAAGAATTACCCGATGTCTCACTAGAGCTTTTCCATCGCATTTCCTCGCTAAGGATAGCACCGACAACATCATCAAACATTAAAGTACTAGATCCAGAGGCAGAGTTACTAATGGCCATTACTAAACCATTCCAACTTTCTGGCAATGAGCACAAGAATAATAGAGGTCTAACTTCATCATCAAAGTTTACCCCTACAGATTAACTGACTTGTAACAGTATGAAAATAATTTAAATGGTGTGCAACAGATTCACCTTCCAACATCTCCATATTAAATAACCATTTCATAAGAAATACCTTGTTTGAGGCCAAGGGTTTTCAATATAGTTTCTCCAACACCTTAATCAAACCCTTTGTCATTGTTTCCTTTGAAATGTTGAAGGTGACTAGCGCTGTGAGGCACAACCGTATTGTTCCGGGTGCCTTTCTATAAAAAAGGTTCCATTATTCATCTGTTGTACCCATCGGCATCTTTATTTTTCTGCCCAATGGTAGGTATAGATCTTTCTGATACAGATAATCTTCCATCTGCATCTTCCACAGTGAGAAGTTTTGGCTGTTAAATTTCTCGACCCTAAACTTACCATCTTCGGCCATTGCTCCCACTCGAACGAGGAACCCTTATTTCCTGTGAGTTTATCAGCCAAATAGACCTTCGGCTCTTATACCAATTGTTAGAAAATTATATATATTACGGAGCAATGGAACACATAAAATATTGCAGAAATATAAACACAGAAAACACATAAAACTAGAGAGACACAGAAATATGTGGTTCACCCAGTTTGGGCTATGTCCACCCCGAACAGCCAGTCCTTCATTTCTATTATCCAGCAAAGTGAAGAGATACAACCTACAATAGATCCACTATAATATCCTCTGTTTTCTCTCACAATCTCACCTCTCTTTTTCTCACTTAGAGAATACACATCTATTACACAGCCTCAAATACAATGCCCTCATACAAAGAGAGGGGTTGCATTCTAGGGAAAGAAACCCTAAAATAAACATAAGTTCTACCATCAGATCATCTACCTAATGAACAGCCTAGATTGACTAAAAATTACTATACTTTTACAAGGCAATTTTACATCTATTTTTAGCTTCAGGGCACTGCCCCCGAAACCCCCACTAGGGGACCGCTAGCCCTAGGACCCCCCAGCCAGGGGGGCATCGGACCCCACGGGGTGGACAAGTGACCCCCCTACCTCCCCGTGTGGAGGGGTGTACAAACTCCTGGAGCATACATCAGGCTGAAACAAAGACCTTTGAACAATCATGCTCCACACACAACATAACTAAGGATTGGAATAATTCACTACAGGGGAAGCCTCAAGGCTGCATTTAACAAATTCAACTATGTATATCAGTCAATAAGATCCCCTTTACACATGACAAACACATTAGGCATAACAATGATAGATATGAGAATACCTAAGAAAGATGGAAAATTCATGGCAAAGCTCAAAATATTAACTAGGAAATTTTGTCAAGAAAATGTTACAATGGCAAGGATACCCTCTCTCCCATGTATTATGCATTATAATGTTAGAGAGTTTTAGCAGGAACCTATATATAGCAAGGAAATCTAGCTAAATTGTTGGCTTAGTGGGTCTTGAGCCAGGTTCAGAGTTAGTTGCGCTAAACAAAGGACTACACTATTGGCCCTTTCGACATCAGCTAGCATAGCATGGACTGATGTCTCACTTGAACCAGTATGGGGGGATGCTGGAACCAAGTTTCCACATCTAGAGATCAGTGTTATGTCCTTTTATGCCCTATATCTGTCTTTGCACAGATCTACATGCCCTTAGGGTCTGGTTCTATAACTTCCCTCAACCGGTCTCTAAACCTCCACAAAGGTCTGCAATTGGCTTTTGCGGACCCTTAACAGAGGAATCAACTACTTAGCACCCCATACATTAGCCTTAGATTAGAATTCACCCTGATGCTCTTAAGTATTCAATAAACATAATGGAATATAATATAATCTTCACGTAAATACTCAACATGTATTGCATTCAGTTAATGAGATTCATACCATAGATTCGCGCATCAAGAAACTATTAATTCATAAATAAATTATTTCAATCACATCATATAGCATAACACAATTAACAACAGTAAACAAATAAAGACATGAATTTCTCCAATTGCCTTTTTTATTGATCTTCAGTATCAGGTTACAGACTCAAAATTTTCGTGCGCACTCTGCTATAGGGGTCGGCGCAGTCAGTTGTGAACACTACTCTAGGCCTATGCGCACTTAGCTGCAAAGCCTTTTCCTCCTTTAAGACTTACTTTTCTGTGCTATTTCTCTATTACTTCATTCGTTCATACCCATAGAGATGCCTTAGACTCCCTAAGACACACCTATTTATATCCTTTTACATGCAATCACATGGTCCGTGGACCATGGGTGGATCTCAAAACCTACCCGACTTTTCATAAATAAGGGTAAAAACCCTTTTTGAATCCTAACTACCTATGTGCTGTGCATCCACAATTCATGGAGAATTTACATATTTTCATCAAAATTTACATAAAAACTTGGGTTTCTAACCCAAAACTGACCCAGGGTACCCTATCCTAGCATGCCCCCAACACAAGGGTAATGACTCTCCCTCAAGTCACTCAGCTGGCACGGTGATCTTGCTGCGAAGATCCCCCAGCTCCACCTACACAACTGCTACCTCAACAACGCTTTGCGTAGCTGCCTACTTTTCTTCTTTGACAAGCTGCTTCGTAGCTCGACCTTCCATGGCCAACTTGATCTTTTGTTGTGTTTGTTGTAAGCCCATCATCCTTTCCTGAATGTTGGTTGTTACTTGGTAGGCTTCATCTAACCAAGGTCCCAACCTAGCCTTAAGTATTCCCTATTTATTCTGAGCTTCTTCCACCTATGGGAGGAGCTTCTTCCCATCCTGCAACTTAGCAAGGCATTGTGCTCGGGAAATTGAGCATGTCATCGCCTTTACCTCATCATACTTCTTTTGTAGCTCACGAACCTTAGTCTTTAGGATCTGCAAGGTTGGATCTTCCTACAGAGTTGTTACTAATTCCATGGCCTATTCAAATAAGGTCAATTAGTCAGTGACTTTGGTATCCAACGTGGTCAATCCTTATTTGATAAATGATGGCAGTCTAGGTGCACGAAGGAGTGATAATCTCCCAAAATGTGAGATTAGGTCTTCTATTTCTGTTTGTGAGTGTAATTACTAATTTAATGGACTCTCTGTCATCCACTCATAATCACTAGGGCTTCTCTAAGTTAGTGGGCCTCTAACCATCGTCGAGTTCTACTAAACTACCACCATGTCAGACTCGACGATATTACAAACCTAAGTTTAATAAAGTTTGAAATTCCCTTTTAAAACCTCTTTAAGGGTCCACAGAACTATCAGAGTGGTTAATCATGCCTTAGCCTTTAAAACCTGGAACCATTTAGTTTAATTGATTTTCCTTTATAAATCGGGGCCACAACACTTTATTGGTAATACATAGAATTACATAGGAAAACAATGCGTTAACATAAAAGACTAGACTTTAAAGATTATGTACCCACATTTATAAAGGTCATCAGCTCTTTCTACACTGTTGATATTATCCAGGATCCAACGATCACAACGTTTCCTGATCTCCAAACCTACTCCACCTCGTGTCAACCATTGATCTTGTAGCATCAAATCTGATGGCTTAAACACATATCAGGTGGCTAACTTGCGCACTTGAAACCCACCCGATAAGTTGTTTCTCCTGCTCTCCTCACTTCTACGTGGCACAAAACATATGGAATTGGAGCCAAAGGGTCAAATACCACTTACCGCCTCTCTTGCGCCCGATAACCACTTGGGGTTTCTTCAAACCACTTCGTTAATTGTTGGTTTATTCTGCGCCAAACATTGTTGATTTTTCTCAGCTCTATCTATGGTTTTTCCTCTACAAACCTCAACCTTCCACTTGATATACCCAAAATTTAGGATAAACTCAATTTTAAAAGAAAACACTGAATTTTAACACAATCGACACAATTTAACCAATTCCACAAAACACCAATTAAACTTGGAAATTCACAATAAAACAGATATTCGAAGAATATTTTTCTTCGAGATTTGACAGAGAATATATCATTCACATACACAGAAACTAAGATTTCTCAATCTACTGAATTAACTCCAAAGAAGCCAAATTTATTCAACAGTCAAAATCCCTTTACAATAGTGTGAAATTTACATAAATACTGGTTCATCCTAACAACCAAATCCTAATTTAAAGGCTAAAATTTATTAATCCTATCTGTTCTATGAGGCATTCTCCTCGAGAATCTCCACTATAGCTAACTAACTAACACTTATTACATCATCATCAAATCCTATATTCTAGCTCTATGCTTAACTAGAAAAACATGGAAATTGATGGCTAAAGGATCCCACTCCTTTTCTTGTAGAATTTTTGGTATTTTTGGAATAAGTTTGAATATTTTTCCCTCCAAGTCTCATGCCCCTGCATCAGACTCCTAAGGACAAAATTCTTCATGGGCTCCTGTCCATGAGCTCTTCTATAGAACTGCCCAACTTCTGTAGCATGTCCTCTATTACCTAAGTAGCTTCAACAATTCGCCGATCCTTCCATTTGACCAAATACTGAAAGTATTCCTGTCCTCTGGTTTTCTTGAACACTTTCTTGTCCAAAATCCTTTATGGTTGTAATTCCTTTACTGTAGTTAACTGTTTTACCTAGTCAATTTCCTGCGTCTCTTAGTCTTCTTCTATATCTTTTGCAATTTCACCTTCATACTTGTACAGATCAACAACATTGAAAATTGGAGATATTCGAACATCAGGGGGTAATTCAATTTCATATGCATTTGCAGAAAATTTCCTTAATACTCTGCATGGTCCAATTTTCTTGAACATTAATTTTTTATACTCCGTCTTTGGAAATCTTTCCTTCCTTAGGTGTGCTAAAACCAAATCTCCAAGTTCAAAGTTCACCTCTCTTCTTCTCATGTTTGCTCTGTTTTTGTACTTGATGTTCCTATCCTGTAGCTGTTGTTTGACCTGTTCATGTATTGCTTGCATTTCTGAAGCAAAATATTCTCCCTCTGCACTTCTCATCTCATCTTTTCCCAAGTTTCTTAACTCAGACACTCCTCTTCGATGTATTCCATAAACTATATGGAATGGACTCTGTGTAGTACTCTTGTTAGGTGAGTCATTATATGCATATCCAACCTGTACCAATACTTGATCCCATTGCTTTGTATTTTCTACAATAAGACTCCTTAAAAGATTACCCAAACTCCTATTCATAACTTCAGTCTGTCCATCAATCTATGGATGATAGGTAGAACCAAAATTCAGTTTAGTTCCCAACTTTTTCCATAGTGTCCTCCAGAAATTTCCAACAAATTTGGAATGCCTATATGAGACAATACTCTTAGGCATCCGATGCAATCTTACAATCTCCTTGAAAAAAAATTAGCAATGTGAGTAGCATCATTGGTTTTATAACATGGAATAACATGTGCCATTTTTGAGAATCTGTCCACTACAACAAAAATTGAATCACTTCCTCTTTGAGTCTTTGGTAAGCCCAAAACAAAATCCATACTTACCATGTCCCAAGGCCCATCTTGAATTGGTAATGGAACATACAAACCTGTGTTTTGGCTTCTTCTCTTTTCATATTGACAGACTTGCAAGTTTTCACATACTTTTCCACTTCAGATCTCATTTTCGACCATAAATAAAATCTATTCAATTGCTCATAAGTCTTATCTATACCAAAATGTCCTACAAGTCCACCACTATGTTTCTCTTTCATTAAGTTCTCCCTCATAGAACAATTTTGTATGCACAGTTGATTTCTCTTAAACAACAATCCATCTTGTAAGAAATAATTGAACCATTTATTCCTATCCATCAAAACAAGATTCTTACAAGCTTTAAATGCTTCTTTAAAATCTGAATCTATCTCATACAATTCTTTAAGAAAATCAAAAACCAACACTTGAATTTGACTCTCTAGAAGTAATGTATTTTTCCTACTTAAAGCATTTGTAACTTTGTTTGATTGGCCATTTATGTGTTTCAAGACAAAACAGAAACCTTGAAGATACTCTACCCATTTGGCATGTTTCTGGTTAAGCTTTGGCTACTGCATAATATACTACAATGCATGGTCATTTGAATAAAGTATGAACTCTTTTGACATTAGATAATGTCTCCACTTCTTCAATGACTGCACAACTGCATAAAACTCTTTATCATAAGAGGAATACATCTTCTTTGAATCATTCAACTTTTCACTAAAATAAGCTATAGTTCTGTCTTCTTGAATTAAAATTCCTCCAATAGCTTCTCCACTGGCATCACATTTCACTTGGAAAGGTTTACTACAATCAAGTAGAACCAAAATAGGGTTTTTAGTCATCTTCTTCTTCAACAGCTAAAAATTATTTTCTGCTTCAACAGTCCATCTAAATGGTTGTATATCCTTCTTTCTGGTCTCAATAATAGGAGCATTGATCTTACTAAAATTCCTTATGAATTTCCTATAAAAACCACCAAGACCATGAAAACTTCTTACCTCAAAGATACTTTTAGGTGAAGGCCACTCCATGATTACTTGATCTTCTTTGGATCCATATTCAATCCTTTAGCAGAAACAACAAAACCCAAATACACTAATTCCTCTTTCATGAATGAACATTTCTTCAAACTCAACAACAATTTCTCTTGTTGCAACCTTTGTAAGACATAATTCAGATGTCTCACGTGCTCCTCCTTAGACCTGTTGTAAATTAATATATCCTCCAGATATACTATTACAAATTTACCAATAAACTCTTTAAGAACTTCATTCATGAGTCTTATAAATGAACTCAGCACATTTGACAACCCAAAAAGCATTACTCTCCACTCATACAATCCTTCATTTGTCTTAAAAGCAGTTTTCCACTCATCCCCTTCTCTTATCTTATTTGATGATACCCATTCTTAAGATCTAGGTTTCTAAAAGACTTTGCTCCACTCAAACAATCCATCAAATCTTCAATTATAGGTAAACGAAATATGTACCTGATTGTGATTTTATTGATGGCTCTTGAATCAGTACACATTCTCTAGCCTCCATCTTTCTTTGGACTCAACACTGTTGGTACTGAACAAGGACTCAAACTCTCTCTAATGAGTCTTTTTTTAAGTAGTTCCTGAACCTGATTTCTAACCTCTTCATTTTTTTTGGGAGTCATTCTATAAGCTGCTTTGTTTGGTAGATTTGTTCCAGGAATCAAATCTATATGATGGCTAATTCTTCTAATGGGTTGTAACTCATTAGGTAAATCATCAACAATGATACCACAATAGTTGTCCAACAATTCTTGAATGTCAATGGGTAAATCAGAAACATTAGTAGAAGTCATTATTACTTTAGGCTTGTAAATTACAGCAAAATTTACCTCATTCTCTTCAATCTACTGTAAGTGTTCCTTTCCTCCTAGTAATAGAGTTTTTGGATCAGTCTTCTTTCCTAATGCATCCTCTTCTTCCATAGGCAGCAATGTATGATTGATACCATCTTTACCAAACTTGTAGGTGTTTCTTTTCCCATCATGCATAGCTCCTTTGCCATATTTCAAAGGTCTTCCAAGCAATATGTGACATACATCAATGGGAATCACATCACATACAATTTTATCCTTATATTTTCCCAACTGCAACTCAACTTCATATTGTTCATTTACTAATAACTAATGTCCCTTTTGTAACCAAGACACCTTGTAAGGTGTTGGATGTCTCATTGTCTTCAACTTCAATTTCTCCACCACTTATGTAGAGACCAAATTATAAGTGTTGCCACTATCAATGATCATCTGATAGCATTTCCCTTGAACCTTACACACTTTTATGAACAAAGTCTTTCTTTGTGATGGTTCAACTATCTCCTTTGCTGGATTGAGCAAAACTTTATTGACTACCAAAGATTCTCCTCTCTCTGGTACATTTTATTCTTCTGTCTCTACTGCTACTTCTTCCTCCACATGAGAAACAATTGCATTCCTTTGATTTGTTCCTACATTCTTTGGGCACTCAAAAGCTTTTTGTCCTAGTTTGTTACATTGGTAACATCTTACTTCTCTTCCTCTATCTCTGCCTCCTCTTCGTCTATAAAAACTCCCTTTGTTGCCTGCTTCACCTCTCGTGGTTGCATGCTAGGTTGAGCTACTTCTAGCCCCATCTTTAGGAGTTGTAGATCTTCCTCTACCACCTTGACATCCTTTTACTCACAAAGTACCTCTTCCTCAGGCAGGCTGCTTCCTTATGAGTTTTTCTTTAGCTTTCAGTACCATCTGTTAAGCTTCTTCTACTGTTTTAAGAGACAGTATACTTATCTCATCTTCAATGTCCATCCTAAGACCATTCACGTTGTTACCGGGAATAATGTCCACTTAGAGCTGCTATTCCCACTAAGACTAGTAGCTATCTTAGAAACAACAAGTTAAAACTACTTTCATTTTCCTTTATGAAAAATAGACAAGAGGGGAACAAAGGACACCAACCTTTGTCTTGTGCTTGGTTCCTTGCTCGGTTCCTCTCCTTCTCAATAGATCTTTGTCGCTCCTTCTTTGTCTACATAGCTTCAAAGAGCACTTGCGGAATCAAAGCAACATAGTACTATCGAAGAAGAAAGATCTATATTCATAAAAAACATAGGACCAAATATGTATTAACCACACAAATGCATATACAATCAAACATACACAAATTTGGAGGAAAACTTGAATAGCTTTATGAATATCAAGAATAGCAAGAGGATTACAACCAATTGTTCTGACCCAGCATCATCCTCCAGCAAGAAAGCCCTTCTTCACCTCAAGTAAAGCTTAGATCACCCAACGCTATGATGTTACACCAGAAAACCAATAGCACTTCTCTACAAGATACAAGAATCCAGCCTCTAACACCCTCGATCTCTGGGATGAGAGATCTATATATAGATATTTGCAGAGGTGTGAGTCAGCTCTGGGTTTTTGATTAGTGTCATTCCACTGATAGTTCTTGGCTCCACTTGGAGATTTCATTGATCTCTTACTCATCCTTGGGCAAATTCTGAGGGGCAAGTGTCATATGAGAAGTTTCTAGAAGATTCCTTGATCATCCACTTAGAAAACTGTCTCGAACACTTGTTTATTCTCATCCATCGCACCTTATAGAAGGAATTTTCAGTATGCATCACACCTCCCGTGTGTACAAGGTGAGATGCATCACACCCTCTACACTGGGCATTCTGTATGGTCTAGTTTTGACCAATTCTGAGCAGTTTTCTATGGAGGACTTCTGGGAGATGATGTAATCAGATGACCTTGTTCCTTTAGGGAGTGAAGAAACACTTTTAGGGACTTAGGAGCCCTTGGTTTATGGACATTTATGATTGGGGTTGCAGCGCCCAAAAATGTCTATAACAATTTCCCCCTAAAGCATGAGGTCGTTGATCTTTTGATGTCGGGTGAAATGCTTTATCATGAGGATCCGAAGTTTTTCCGAGCTGGAAGGCGACCTGTAATAAGATACAATACAATACATTATCTTCATAATATTTTTCATGATCTAGCTGAGGTGGGCATTCCCATGCTTAGCTTTATAAATTCATTTTCATGTACATAGGACAGACAACCGTCTGTGTAGCAGACTAATGATTCGGATGGAGTCATCATCCTTTGATTTGGATGATCATCTATTCAAAAATGATGTACATTTGATGTCTTTATATTCTTGAATATATCACAGCCTGAATGGATGAAACTAGATCCGGGGTCTTCAAAACTCATTCAATCTTCACTCAGAGTACAAGTCGATCCATGTGAAAGATGTTTTGGAGTCGAACATGGAAAGACATTGCCTGATTACCAGCCAATGATGTAAGTTGTTAACAGGCATGAGAGGGATCACCAATAATGACAATGATCCTTAAGGTACTACAGTACAATTCGCGTGGTGTGAAAAAGGGACTTGGCGTCAAGCACCATGCAAAATCTTCCTGTCGAAGGCCATTGATGTAAAGTTGTCACCGAAAGTGAGAAACTTGCCATTGAGGCATGCAAGCTTCAAAGTACTGAAATGGGTTGTTCCTAGGTTGACTTCTTGGATAATGAGCTGATGTCGACAAGAAGTGACCCGTCATAGGAGGCCTTAATGAATCCCACATCTACGACATGGAATGGAGCAAATGATTTTGGAGGTGAAAACGATCTGATGATACAGGGTTCAGGGTGGTGGTCATGAAAGAATGGAGCGTGACTATATTGCAGCGGATGAGACAAAGGTGAATTCTCTGAGTGACTTCTCTTGAATATATTGGTGACACTGACGATGGATTGGTAGTGGTAACCCCAAAGATGGATGGTGTGATGGACCAATGGTAATATGACCGGTGAACAGAATAACCCAACCCGACTCAGACGGAGTGAAAGCATGTTCAAGAGCGACTTGCTACCAATAAAGTTTTTCAAGTTTTCTTCCCAATTTTCCCTAGTCATTGCTGACCAGTACCTTTTTATTTTTCTCAAGCTTGAGGAGGATAACATATGCTTGTTCTATAATCCACCATTTGGGTGAACCCATCACTATGTTTTAACGAGCCTAGTGGCAATGAAACTCATTCTCGTCCATTTGGACAAGTTTGTCGCTATTGTTTTTAACAAGTTTAACGACAATGATAACTCGATCCTTTTTCATTTTTAGAGAGTCTGAAAAAAGACGGAAAGGAAACTCCAAAAAGTTATTTTTCGTCATATAATCCCTTAAGTCCGAAAAAGCGTAAAATAATACGAAAGGGATGAATTTTCGATAGTTTTAACGAGCCGAATAAGACAAGCACTCGATATTTTTGTGTAATAATCCCTCAGGTCCAAAAAGATTAAAATCTAGAGGAGGGATAACACTTTCGATAACTTTAACGAGCTGGAGAGGCTAATCGCTCAAAAATCTTTTCATATTTTACGAGTCAGTTGAAAAGAGCTTAAAGGAGACTCGTTTTTCAGGGAACGAGTGATGATTCCAAGTAGCAGCTGATTCCAGGTAAGGTTTGGAATTTTCCAATCATGGCAGTGTCACAAGGATGGCTGGCAGAATCACTCTTCGCAGATGTTCCTCAAAAAGGGTAAACAATCAAATGGAGGTATATGATCGGCTAAAACGATGGAGGTGATGATGAGAACACAACCAAGGCTTGAAGGCTGATGATAACGCATTCACAATGGTTATTTACTGGACATCGGTTCATTTTGTAATGAGCTTAAACACTAGGGAAACATTTTCTCATTGCTTATGTTTAATTTTTAATGAGCTTGAACTCCACAAAAAAACTGCTCGTGGCGGGTTTATTTTTTAATGAGCTTGAACCTAGCGGTAACACTGCTCGTGATAAGTTTGCATGCCCCTAGCATAATAATGCAAATCGAGGTGCATGCCCCCCAATCTTCATTGCATTCGACATGGTGGTTGGAATGAAGTTTTACCTCCGAGATCTTTAAAGACTCGACTTGGAAAGGGAGTTGTTTCATTTTTTAATGAGGTTGACACAGTAAAAGAACTATCCTCATAGCGACCTTTGATCACAACTCATAAGGGGTCATGAAGGAAAGATTTGTTTCCAATGCCCCTAGTACATAATGTACAACATCACTTAATTGATCATCAAATGATGTAGCTATGGTAGGGATTCGAGGCAATACCTCACGATGATCCACACTATCAAAATGTTCTGAGTTCTTCTTGATCTTTTTTGATGTAGAAGATCTCATGTGACAGGTTTCCACTGTGGCCACTTCTGCCAGCTTACTCGGAGGTGGAAGGGAAAAAGTACCCATTAAGGAAGGGTCTTTTAGGAGACCTACTCCAATATTTTGAAGTGACTGAGAGCTTCCGTGGATCATCGGAATGCTTCCCATAACTTGTGAACTGTTGGGGAGAAATGTTTGTTGGTCGACGATTGTGATTCCTCCTTGGAAGGAAATGCAATCTTCCTGAAGTACGTCGACACAAGGGCAGCCATAGCATATATCCAGGGCCTTCCCAGTAGGATGTTGTAATCGAGGTTTCCGTCGATAACTTCAACATCAATTTTTATTGTTTTTCCCCCCAGTTCGACTTGCAAGTTACTTAAAATCCCATATGGAGTGTACGTTCGCCCATCAAATGCTTTTAATGGCGTTAATGATCGCGACAAGGCTGGTGAGCCTAAATTTTTCCAGCAACTCATTGACATAATACATGTAGATGCCCCCTCATCAATAATTGTTCGATGACCAGTTTTGTTGAGGGATTTCACTTGAATAAGGAAAGCTAGTTGAGCTGGTAACTGAGGGTCATATCCTTTGTGATCAAAGGCCACAAGATTGGAATCCGTTGGGTCAATCCCACCTATCGCTGATAATAGAGCCTGCTTTTGGGAGGGGCAATTTTGCAGTACCTCAAGTGTCGACATAGCGGACGGCGATTGGGCCAAATCCTCCACTATATTATAATGTTGTGCTACTCTGGCACAAGGATTAAATGTCTATTTGTGTACTACTCCCTTTGGCAGCTTTATCGTTAGCTCAGGAATGATGGGTGGCACAACTTTGGTCGAGGTTGTTGTCGAACTACTAGGTTGATCTGTAGCCTTGTTTTTTGACAGCTGTGGATTTCCGTAATCTTTATTCCTTGTCAATATCAAAGGATCATTTTGTTGTTTTGAAATGGACAACATAAGCACTCGGGATGGGGAAGCATTGTCACTAGCAACCAGATTGGTTCTCGGGTTTGGAAATAGATCAATTAATACCGCTGAGGTTTTTGAACTCTTAAAGAATTTCTTAATTCAGCTGTATGTGGAAAATCTCTCGTTCTATGATCCTCATCACATATCTAACACCCTGCAGGGGGTTTCCTTTTCCTAGAAGGGTCTGCAGAAGGTCTTTCTTGCTTTTTCCTTTTCTTTTTCTTCTTTCCCCCTGGTTGCTTTGGTCGTTTTCTCTTGTCGGTTGACACGACATTAACCTCTGAGGCGAGAAGTTTTTCATTTGCATTTTGACCAGAAATCTTACGGTTTTTCTTGTTTGTAGCCTTTGTCGATTTCATACTTGTCGTACCTATCACAGCATCACCGGCATGAGAGTCCTTGTTTGATTTAGGAGGGGGAGGAACGGAAAATTCTGGTCTAGGAGCATCAGGGATTTTATCGTAGAGCATGCCAGACTGAGTATAGATCAAGTATAGATATTGTGCACGAGCAATAACTTGCTCTTCAGTGATGACTCCTCCCTTTGCCACATCTTCTATAATAGAAGGTAACAATGACTTAATAAACCATTCGGCCAACACCTGATCAGGAACATATGTTTTTACCATTCTACGATGATGTCACCACTCATGAATATGATCGGATATGTGAGTGGCCGTCGTTTGTTTGAAATTGGTAAGAAGCTCTGTTCCCATTTTGTACCTTATGGGTAACTGAAAATGGGTTAAAAAGGTTGTGGCTAGGGTACTGAAGTTACCAAACAAAGCTCTAGGCAATTCGATATACCATTTTGCTGCCGGACCAGTTAGCGTTCGCTGAAAAAGGCAAAGCCTAATCGAATCATCATTGAGAGTGTTTGATGAACACCATAGATGAAAGGTCATCACATGATTCGACGGGTCTTCACCAGGATTTCCATTAAATTTAGGAATATCTAACGGAAGTTTTTGAGGAATCGCCAGCCACCAAGGGGCATAAGCAATTGGACTATTCGTCAGCCGGTTTAGATCTGGTAATTCTAGAGTTTCTACAAAGGGAAACTGTTGATTCAGGTTAGGCGAAGCATACCCAGGATAAGATGGAATTGCCTGAGCAGTGGGTCTTTGCATACCAGCATAATGTATTTGATGCTGGTAACTTTGATAAGGTTGATGGGTATAACCATTATAGTATGGTTGATGATAACCACTTTGGAGATGCGGTTGCCCATTACTTACAAAGACTTGTTGCTCAGGTCCCTAATATGATTGCTGGAATTGCAGTTGTTGATATTGAACCAACCATGGTTGTTGGACCATTTGCTGTTGTCCAATACTGGATGATTGACCAAGATGAGGAGTCATAGTACTTGTTTGAGCTTGAGTCACTCCAGATAAGGAGGCACTAACCTGAGGTTGTGATTGAATCACTGAGACAAGAGGTTGTTGTACTGCAACCTGAGAAACTTGGGGTTGACATACAACAGGTAGCGCGTGTAGTTGCGATGTAGTCACCATAGCAGGTATAGTAGGAATATTCAACACAGGGTGGACTGGTTGCATTGAATATACAACCCTTGGTTGTTGAGGCAGTATTGGTACCCAACCACTGGATGTAATTCCAGTTTGACCTGAACTTTGTTGTAAACTCCGATATGGTTGTTCTCCAGGAGGGAACAATGAAAAGGAATACTGCCCCCCATATGGTGGCAATCTAGTACTTAAAGGGTAGATTGGCCTTTGAAGACACATTGGATCAATTTGTTGAGTTTCAACATTAGAAATACTAGATGAGAATCCGGATGAAGAAATAGGAACTGACCATGTCATCGAAACAGTCCCTGATTGGACTCCGGCTTGTTGTTGATAACTTGTCGGGACAGATGGTAAACCAGCGAACATTGTTAGAGTAGCAACAGGAGGTTCTGCTGCTGTTGCATTAGATGACACAATCTTGGATGTCGACGGTTGTTCAGACATATCTATTCTATCCAAAAGATTTCCTAGTGATTCTACAGGAACTTACGATGAAGGGAGACTAACTTCTAAGACCAACGAGGGAACAGTGACGTTATTTTGATTAAAATAAATTTTAGATACTTTGACACAACTTGTTTTTTCAATTTTTAAGAGTCGAGAGAAAACAAAAGATGACTCTAGTCGCCTTCGATTTTTAATGAGCATGAAGTGATAAGTGCTCAGATGGACCTTTTCCTTTAAGCAGTCTGAAAAGGAACGAAAGAGACTACTCTAGAAATCTAGACAGAGGGATTACCAAACCAATCGAAAAACTGCAAAATACTTTTTACAGTATGGCAGTGAATCTTCCTGAATGCTGTGTTCAGTGCATTGCGATCGATAGGGCGTCCGACACGGCTTCCTAAGGATAAAGGATATAGCCTATTGTGGTCTCCCAATATATACTCGATGGTATGTGGGAGCACAAGTCCGTACTGGCACTTGTCATCTCAAATAGGAGGAATCACCCAACCAACAATGGAAGCGACAATTACCAGGCTTAACGACGCCAGAATACGTCTCTAGCCTAGACTTCTAGATGTTGTTCGTTAGGTTCCAAAGCGTTTTTACGTTCATTAAATTTATTTTATAGTTGATCGTGTTTAAAAGTTTTTCTTTCAGGTGCACCGCATGATGTATATGTACAATTCCTAAAATGCAGTCTAAGATGATAAACAATCGTTTAATCTTCTTTTGCAATGAAAATCCTAGCTACTAAGGAAAGAGAACTGAGGGTCTTTTGACAAAGAGCACAGATCACACACTAAATGCACTGTCCTAAATCAAACCAAGCAGTCTAAATGCAAATGCACATGCATGTATTTGTTTTCAGCGTTCTTAATGTGTGAATGACAAGAAGAATGCTAAGTGCAAATCTGAACTATCTTTTCAAAGCGACAATACTAACAAAATTCTTTTCAAAACGAAGTGAAGATAAGGACAACACTTTGCAATTTCGAGATGAAAATTGTTTTCGACACTTGAAAAAATACTAATTCAAGTCACATACAAGAGTAACAGTATAATCGACTACCAAGAACAATGGGATTCTCTTCTACGACTGAAAACGACACTTGCGACACTTTCAGATCAAGAAACGACAGTCTGATTACACTACTTCTTTGTAAAAGAGAACTGAAAATGGTGCACAATACATAAAAAAAATTACAGTTCTTTGCACAATGGAGGAGGAATGATGGAAGGGAAGGGGGTTTCCATAGAGATATACTGACCACAGACAACAAAACTCCTAAATAGAGCTAAAAAGAGTGAAGAAAAAACAAAGTCTAAAGGCAAAATTAACCTTCTTTGACCATCTCATCTATTACACAGGGAATCCAGTATGCATCTCACCTACTGCACATGGGAGGTGTGATGTATACTGATTGCCTTGAAGAGAGGGTGTGATGGTACCGGTGCAAGACTTTTATCCTGTCTTTGATCACAATTTGCAGTTCAGTTCGGGGATTTAGGCCAAGTAAGTCATATTCAGTAAATATAAATCACAGGGGTTGGTCTAAGGAGGTTACTAGAGCCACCACTAGGGAAATTAGATTATTTACAAATCGATTGTTCAATTTATAAACAAAACCTGACGATAGACTGAAGCAGCATTGATCTACTTTGCACTTGTATAGCAAATGCAGTTCGAAGGCTAGCTGGCTTGACTTCAATCTCCGTTTGTAAGTTTATAAAAAAAACAAAAAATAGACCAGCAAATAATCTATTCGATCCCTAGCGGAGTTGCCATTTTGTTACTGGGAATAGTCTCCACTTAGAGCTGCTATTCCCACTAAGACTGGTAGTTATCTTAGAAACAAACAAGTTAAAACTACTTTCGTTTTCCTTTATGAAAAATAGACAAGAGGGGAACAAAGGAC